>JAJOOS010002622.1:0-41278 GCA_029582725.1 Solanum chiquidenum
TGTACGTGTATTGGATTAAGTCAAACTTAATCTCCCTAAAGCACAATAGTCATCAAACATATTGCGTTGTCTATGCACAGTGACACCAATATTAGGTGTGAAAAAAAGTATAGTGACCCCAAATATTTTCAAGAAATATTATGCTGAAAAGTATGTATTATTTGCCAAATGGTTTCTGCTTTGAGTGCCTTCTGGCCTATGATTTTCTTTTGTTGATTTTGGTAAGACCAACTATGAATGTGTACTTCACCAAATCTTTCACTTCATTGTGATCAGGTGGCTCCATATTTCTCTATAGTTATTACTTTTGGTCATACAAAATTATATATTTATTTTAAGAGGTTGAGATGAGCTTAAACGTAAACGATATGGACAATGTGAGTTCATATAGCAACCTTAACTTACTCGTGATTGAGGCATAGTCGTTGTTATCATATATTTTCTCTAAGTCTCTCGGTCACATAAGTATACTCTTATCATCATACATGACAATTTGCATAACTTTTATGGAGGCCAAGAGATGTTAGGACTTAGGTCCAAGTCCCACCAGAGGATTTTTCTAATTGATGATAAACAGAACATTTAGATGTATAGTATTCTGAAATTCACTAGCATGACTATAGGGATCATAGGAGAAAAAGGCAATATCCACATATGTAGGGACTTCAACTGGTATTGATTTGAACTTCTTTGCTCAATGTTCAAAGCTTGGATTTATATCTTTATCACAATATAAATTATGTTAAGGTCTCATATGTGTTGCGTGCAGTGTAATGGATGTATAAAACACATGCACAAACTGTTACACATATTCATGTTCCCTCTTTGCTGGCTGTGGTTAGGTTGATGTCAATAACAAGCAAGTTCCTGTGCTTTGAATGGTATAATGGATGTGCAAGAAGAGAATATTGAAGCAATACAACAAGAAATTAATACTGGTCATGAGAAATTTTTAAATGAATCATGAATGGATGCTCAAGGTTGATTCAGCAAAATGAGAGACAAAATTTTAGTTGAGTAGAGATATATAGTAATATCAGAAAAGTTTGAGAAGGAATTCTTGAAAGAAGATAACACAGAGCAGAACCAAAATCCCAATTTTGTTCGATAAAAAACCTTTGTCTCTATGTGCTCTGCTGCAAGGGAAGCTGGTTCCACTATAGCATCCTTTCTTCTGCTTAATCCCTTCACCAAGATCATCAAGTACGAATGTGGTGTTTCTCTGGCTACTACTAAACAAAATGCACCATAAGTAAGGTCCTTTGTGCTTGTGAGCTTTGATAATCCCCACTCCAACTTCAGTATAAGTTTTGTTCCTCAAAAGAGAAAGAGTTCTTTTGTCATGAACAAGTACATTTGAGAAGGCTTCCAATGGCTCAAGATACTTTTGTTGACAGCCGAGAATGTAAGCAGATATGGTCCCAAAAGTGGGTAGCTCAACTCCACAGTTTGGAGCAAAGATTTCGGTGAAGTCATCTTCAGAAGGGTGACAATTTACGCTGTTGTTTGAACTGCAGTTCCCCATGCATTCCTCTGCATATTGCAAGGCTATGCACCCAAGTCCAGGACTGTTGCTAAGTTGAGGAAGCTTTTG
Organism: Solanum chiquidenum; assembly: GCA_029582725.1. NCBI lineage: Eukaryota > Viridiplantae > Streptophyta > Magnoliopsida > Solanales > Solanaceae > Solanum > Solanum chiquidenum. Next base: position 1,595 of record JAJOOS010002622.1, read on the forward strand.
ACCAGTTCTGTTCTTGTTAATGATATCAACAAGGTCATTTGCAGAATTTCCTGTAGCACTCAGCACAGCAAACAATGAGGTGCTGGTTTAAAGAAAGGGTACTAAATTCAATTGTCCCTTTAAATTCATCAATTGCAAAACAATGCTATTTCGAAGTTCGAAGACAATATACTTAAGCTAGAAAAATTTGCTCAACTCCCTGCTAATTTAGTTCTGTAGGTTATAGATGTTCCTCCGAAACTTAAGTTTCTAGAACCTGATCACTCAATGCCCCAACTCTCAAGACCCATCGGGAGGTGTCAAATCTACAAGTTGACACTTAACCCTTTTTATGTCATTTGTTTCTAAAAATATTCATGTTGTATTCCTTCATCTATCCAAAGAGGCAATGTGGTTGTAGTAGCCCTTGCTTTTAACTAATATCAGATGATAAGTTCTTACAGCCACCAATACCCTCCAAGCTTAAACTTCAGACACTGGACAAGTCTATTCTTCTTCATTTTCCTCTTTACAACTCTTCCTTTAGAATATGACTTCTCTAAATATCGATTTCATAGCCCTTATGTATCTTGTTCATTCCTTAGAGGAATTGCAATTTTGGCTCCTTACTCGTAAACTTGGGTATTGCATTAGTGATCTTGGTCTAAAACTGAACTTGTAAATTCTTCCTTTAGCTTCTTTTCTTCTCCACTTTTTAGATAAATGGGTATTTCAGCTTTCATAATACTAGGATCAGTTAAAATTCCAGCGAAGAACATGAGGGAAGACAAACAAAAGGACAGAAGAGGATGAAACGTCTAAATGATGGAGGACTCAGGAAGTAAACAAAGGACTCTCCAGCATGAATGTAAGAGTGGACTAACAATCTATCTAACTAGCTCTTCTACCAGCTTACATTTTCATCAGTTATTTCAAATTGTTACAATGTAAATAATTAGACATATTGAGTGGCTTTTAGGACATGGGTACTAAAAAACTAAGTAGACCCTCTATTATTCAAATCCATTTCATTTGCTCAACATTCCTCCTTGAGTGTTCTTAAGGATCTCAGAGTATGTTAGACAAACCATACAAAAGAGATTAAAGCCAGGTATTCACAGTCAGAAAACTTGAGAATGCTGAATATAATAGATAAGATTGTGGAAGGAACAAAGACATAGTGCATCAAAGCCAGGCGGATTGCGTCCTTGATTTAATCAAATGAACGTGGTCGATTCACAAAAAGGAAGCTCGATAAGCATCAGGCAGCCCGTGACTCCATATGGGAGAAGGGGACAGAACCGTATTGTCTGAGTGAGTTAGCAGTGCCTACCAAGTAGAAGTTTCTTGAAGAGCACTAAAGTAATCCAAAAATCATATTTAGTAAGCAAACTGTAGTAAGTGCTAAATGAAGCCAGGACTGTGACACAATTCTGTTCTGAGGGAGGGCAACTTCTTGCTACTAATTTCATAGTTAAGAATTTTTATTTTCTAAAGAAAATTACGCTTAGCGTATCCCTCCAACTTTCTTCTTCTTCTTAATATGTTTAATTCATGAGCAATTTGAATCAGCCCCAAATTTTAAAGAATCTGGTTCCACCTGTGGTTACAACTTAAGATCTATATGGGTTCAATGGGAACAAGTGGATATTGGTGTATCCATTACATCCAGAAATATAGGCTTGGCTTCATATATTACTATATCAACACTAGGAAACTAGAGTACCAGTTTAAGCTTCATCTTCTTTCAATGGACATGGATTCTTACAACACCAAAGACCTTTCTTACTACAAGAAAGAAAGCATTATAAATATGGAAATTTGTCTAGTAAAGCTAAAACATTAACTGAGATCAACTAGTCAAAACCCAACTGGAAATTAGTGTAGTAATGCTAAAACATCAACTAAAATCAACAAAAGCAAAACCTTGAATCTAGAGAGCCTAACTGCAATGCCACACACTCCTTCCTCCCTCAACATATAGTCCCTTTTTCAGCAATATGTCATTTTTCATCAAATCCCCTCACTGTAAAAACAAAAAAACAGTTCTCACAAGGACTGACTAATTAGCCATTTTAGACTATGAAGATAACTCATCCAAAGATGAGTTTTTTAGAGCATAAACTTTTTAGACAACCAGATAGTTGGAAACAGAATACACTCCAACAAAAATAGCCAAGAAAATAAAAGGAATGGGAGTTTACCATGGTGCTTGGAGGAAACAAGAACAGCCAGGAGGAGACTCCAAAGAGCAAAATACTGAAAGCAGCAAAGCTTCTTCACCATCATAACAACCCAAAAATGTGAGCTTGAGAAAAATGGGGGGGGGATAAAAAGGAAAAAGGAGGAAACTTTCTGAGATGGGTGTTGGCCTATTACAATGTAGACAGGGTTAGTGTAGTATGGAGAGTGAAAAAAGGGTTCATTCTTGGTGGAAACATAAAAAAGGGATGATTAGCAAGAAAGTGTAGAAATGATTGAGTTTGTTGCAGAGATTAAGGAGAAAGGAAGACAGTGGTGGTCCCAAGTAGCTGTTGTTTGATTTCTTTCTGTATTACAGCAAAATTATGAGAAAATTCATTGTCCCCACCCACCACTCCATCCATAAGAATGTTTGTTAATACTGATGACTAACATGCTTGATTACAAAGTAAGTAGTAGTTAATACACACCTTATTATTCTAGTAAGTTAATTTTTAATGTAATTTACTATAGTGAATCAGATGTAAATGAAAAGTTAAATTAATTTTCTATATTCACAATTCAAAACTCATTTCTTCAAATTAAGCATTAACACCAATTGTTATAGATTTGAAAAAATACTACTACTACTTATTCAATAATAGGGTTTGGAGAAGATGTGATACAAATAATTCACTTGCTCTTTATTTTCGCAATTCATATATATGTAACTTATAAATTACACGAAAATAACTTTATCCTTCCCAATAGTACCCCTTCACTGCTCCAAATTTGTGCAAGTATGGAACAATCTAGAAGAAAGAAAAAGAAACCAATAATCTTTTGTATGTGTATTTACAATTGTACCCTTCACCACCCTTTTATTTGCCCTTTTTGGACTGTGTCACCAAACACCTACACACACTATTCACTGCTGCTCCTCTCTCCTTATCCATGGCGTCTACCTTCCTTACATTGGTTAAACCCTTCACTTCTCACTCCACAAATCTTCCTTCTTTCTCTCCTCAAAGACCCATTGGTACATATCTCACAACCCCATCTCCTTCTTTATGATATTTTATGTTTTCTTGTTATTTACTTTTACCCTTTTGGGTTTTGGACAGGTCTGAAAAGAAATTCTTTGAGAATTAATGCCATTTCCAAGAAATGGGAACCCACAAAGGTGACACCTTTATGCTTATTTTAAGTCAAAAGTGAATTACTTAATTGTTATTGATTTTGTTTGTTATGAATATAGGTTGTGCCGCAAGCTGATAGAGTGTTGATTCGGTTAGAGGAGTTGCCTGAGGTACTTTCACACATGTCTCTTTAATGGTTTCTCTTTTTTCCAATTTACCTAATTGAACTGTACTGTTGTATGTATGGTGCAAACTGGATTTATGTGTTTAATGGAGGTGCTATCAAGTTTATGCTGTTGAAACCAGTGATTTGGGCACCACAATGTGGTGTATTGAATTCACAACTAGATATGAGTATAGGACTCAAATTTATGTAGATGCTCAAAAGGGCCTTGACTGATTTGCATTAATTATCATCACAAAAGTCACCAAAATTAATGTTCTAGAAGTACTGTTAACAGAGTGCTGGGAACATTTATGCTTGGTTCCAAAGATTTATACTGTATGACAGGGGAAGGTTGTTTTTGAGAAAGGATTAAACTAGTTTACATCATATGGATTTATATATTTGACACTTCATTTGTGACAAAAAAGAAATGGCATGCTAGTGCAATATGTTATAGGTATGTATAGAATCCTTCATGCTTTGGTATTGGCAAGATAGAGTAACTTAATCTTTATTCAACTTTCTCAAATGAAACTTCTGTCGCATCTTGGGACGTGACTAATTTTTCCTACTTTCTGATTACACGAATATAGTGTTACTAGGTCTTCTAGAGTTCAACGAGCACATCTCTTTATTTGTTCTCCCCACCTCCTATCTCCCTTAATGATTGCTTCTTATTAGATTTGTTCTTTGTAATGCACCTGGCAATTTTATTCTCTTATCTAAGATAAACAGCTTATGTCTGCTATTAAAATAGTCTGGACTATGGACATTTTGGTTGATGCAAGCTATTCAACCTACTGATTTTTTGGCACATATGTGCAGTAGAATAGGATAATTTTGGTTTCTCTAGTGTTATATTACCTTTCTGTAATATTTACTAAAAGAAAGAGTTTGTCTGCAGAAATCTGCTGGTGGAGTTTTGCTACCAAAATCGGCAGTGAAGTTTGAGCGGTATCTTATGGGAGAAGTAAGTTTTATGCACATTATTTTTTCATTTGGACAGACAAGAGATGTGTATGATGATAGTAGATATCCTTTTCATAACTGACCCAATTTGTTAATTCTAGGTTCTCTCCGTTGGTGCTGAGGTTGCACAAGTAGAAACTGGAAAGAAGGTAAGCATTTTGATGGTTTTAAGTGGATGTCTGTCAAGGTTTTCTTTAATTGTGTGTTTGTTATGAAGGAGAATAATGTTTTCTTGGAAAACAAGTTGGTTTCTTACATATTTTCTAGTGTTTGATAAGTAAGCAAAAAAATGCTTTCTCAAGAGTATTTATATGTAATCTAGCAAAAAAGCTATAGTAGTGGGGTGTGGGGCCTCGGGGTGGTCGGGTGGGATGGTCAACGCATAGGAGTTGGGAGCGTTGGGTGGGTGGGAGAATACAATAACATAGAATGTCACTTATAGAACTTGTTTTCCTTGCTTCCATTAAGGAAGTCAGTTTCCTCATTTTTAAGTAACTTGTGTACCTAGAGAAAATGTTTTCCAAAAATTTTGTCCAGCCAAACATGGGAAAATCAGAAAATGTTTTCCTCCATCCCAAGCACACCTGGTTCATTTTTATCTTTCATTGTACTAGTTTCTTTGCAAAGAATTGTCAAATTATAGGGTTTCACACTTGTGCTTCTAATCTCTCTGTTGGGGATGGGAGGTGAGGGCTTGCCTTACTGTTTGTTTATTTCTTGTGTTTGTACTTTCTTCTGAATGGATGATATGGAACTTTTGCAGGTTCTTTTCTCTGACATTAATGCTTACGAGGTACGTGTTTTACTAGTAGGCTCATTATAGTTGTGCTTATTGACACTCCTAAGCACACTGCTCAAATACATACTTTTATCATATTTTGGCTGTGGATTGGATCTAAATTATCTTCTTTACAAATTAGTGCTTCTAGAAACATCATTTATCTATGTTCTCTTCTAGTTTGATGGGGCGGTTTTTGCAAAATGGTTTAGACTTGTTTGACTCCTTTTATTCCCCTTGCTAGTATAATCTAATGTCTTGATTAATTGTAGGGATCATTGAATATATTAAGAAGGAGACTTAAAATTTGTCTTATCTAATAAACTTTACAGAATTTCAGTACAACTGGTTCCTACCTGAGTGATTCAGTGGACAATGTAGAAGCCTAAAAGAAAATGAGTTCCGACAATTAATGTTGATCTAGGCTTCCTTGTAAATTGAGGTTTTGATGTAGTACAGGATTACAGTGAAGAAGACTACTTAAGATCAATAGTCCACTTTACCTGGTTTTTGAAAGGTCAATTCGCTGGTCACCTAAAACCTGCTTATTACCTGGTAATTGCTAGGTTAATCTATGTAGAATGTGTAACTATTGTTTTGCATGACAAACTTGATGGAGCATGGGGTGAATCCTTGAGGAGTATGAAAAGCTTCTGTCCTGTTCATGTGTTCTGTATTTTTTAGTATAACGCGATGTCGAGCTTGAGATTAGGTTATTCCTGTCAGTGATGGCCTTTAGAATGATGAAATGTTGGTTGCTTAAGCAGTTGATGTTTGGTTAGGACTGAGGAGTCCATGCGGTTGTTAGACTCTATGAGGCAGAACATAACTGATGTTTAGTGAATAACTACTTTAATATCAAAATTCATATATGGTGTATTTATCAGATAGAAGTTAACAAATAGTGCTTTCAAAGCCCTTAATATATGTATTTTTTTCAAACATTGGAAACACCTAAAGTAATTGCTCATGCTAGGTGAGGAGTTTAATTAGTTATTACAGGAACAACAAAAAATGAAAAAGGTTCTAGATCTACACATTTTATGCTGTGATTGGTTCTAAATTGCTTGGATTTGCTAGAGCAAGTAATTATTTGGAGCAGCTGAAAAGAAAAAAAAGCATGCCTGTTACATTATGTTTTTTTCCGTCTAGATTAGCTTATAGTTGATTTTGGATGATATGTCAACAAAAAGGATGTAACTTTAGTTTTACAAGCGTCTTGTTTGACAGATTATATGATATCTGTGAACCCTAACGTACATATGTTGGTATCAGGTGGATTTGGGTACTGATGCAAGGCATTGTTTCTGTAAGGAGAGCGAGTTGCTGGCTTTGGTTGAATGAAGTGTCTCACATTTGCATTTATGTTAGGACGCTAAGTTTTGTCAGGCTCTTAGTGAAAAGACTCTGGGATGTGTTGTACAATCTCATCTTTTGTAGAACAAAAATGTTGAGATTTATATTATGTGGATGATTTTCTTGATTTACAGGCAGAAATATTGAGATTTAAGTTAAATTGTCAATCACACTATCTATGCCACTTTTTTTTTAATTTATGAATTTGTGCCTATGCTATTGATTGAACTTATCTGTTGGTACTTCATATCACCAAACTGAAGCATGTCTAAGGAATCTTGAATGAAAAGTAGTATAATACCATTGACAAATAGGAACATTTGATTTTCCAAAACATTTCTAACAAAAGGATACTGTAACTTTGTATCTTCAGGTCCTCTAAAGAACAGGGAATTATAACACGAGAAATAAAAAAGTAAGGAGAATAGTATTGGAGGAACAAAATTGCCTGTGAAACAGGTGCTAGGGTCATTAGCCAAGAAAATAACTACAACGCATTCAATACAAAAGTAAACAGTTCTAAAACTCAAATAGGCGTAACTCAATCATTCCCTCTTTCCTTTTGGGAGAATACCATGCTACCACTTTCCCAGACTGTAGAAGCTTTAAAGAGTAATTTAAACTGCATACAAAATCTTCCAATTGTACGCCAGTAGGTGAATTCAGTGAAAACTTTGAATCCACTCTGAACACAATTGGTCCAGCAACCTGCATTTGAAAGGCAAACAATGATTTATAAATCATTATCAAAAAAATCAATTACCTAAAAAAAAGAGGGGGGGAGGGACAAAAGTTTTGCCATTCAAAGTTTGCATGGTGAAGGATTCAGCTTAGAATACGCACCCTGCTCAAGTGGTAAGTTTGTAAGTCATAACGCACCATAATAAGTAGTGGGTCAGTGGGTGAACAGCACTAATTTAAGTCCCCTATGAAACAAATCTAGTTAGTACAATGAGGGTGTGTTTGGTATGAAGGATAATGTTTTCTTGCAAAATAAGTGGGTTTCTCTTATTTTCAGTTCTTGGTAAAGTAAGCAAGAAGATGCTTCTAAGAACATTTATATCTAATCTAGCAAAACATTATGGGATGAGGTGGGTGAGGAGTGGGGTAGTCCAGGTGTGAGGGCTGGGAAAGGAGGGGGACAATGAGTTTGGAATGCCACTAATAGAACTTGTTTTTTCTACTCGCACTAGAGAAGTCATTTCGGGAACAGCCTTTCTGCCTCCAAGAGGTAGGGGTAAGGTCTGTACACTCTACCCTTCTCAGATACCACATGTAGCATTACCCTGGGTATATCGTTGTTTCTCTAGAGAAGTCATTTCCTGAGTTTTAAGGAGCTTGTTTTCTTGGAGAAAATGTTTTTCAAAACATCTCGGACCAACAAAACATGAACAAATCGGAAAAAATATACCAAACAAACCCTCAGCCCCACTTGTTTTTCCCCAAAATGTATTTACTTGTTACAGAAACTAAGGAGCTTATACGATATCTTGTACGATATCTAATAACTATGCTGATACATTCAAGTTACCTCTGTAGAAAATGTGACGGAAGAAATATTTGGAAGTTACCTGCTGCTGAAGTATCAATTCGAGTCTGGGTGAAGAGACCACGTCTCTTGCATTATTAGATGATGCTTTTCTGAAGACTTTTGAAACCTGTTTGGCTAACGCTAAAGCAGATGAGACATCTAGACGAGCATCTACCCTTGTGAGGTCTCCAAAGGACTCTTTGAATTTACCATGTTGAAAAGTATAGCAAAGTGAACCAAATAGATCAACACCAAAGGGACTTCTATGCCTCGAAGCAGAGGAACTGCTGCTACCATTGTTGAGCCATGCCTCAAGAGTTCCCCCTATGATACAAGTTGAAGTACATGATTAGACAAGAGAATAGGCAAGTAAAGCTACTTTGTTAGTGCTGTGACTTTAACGTAGCGTCACATATGCATCAAATTGTCACACCACCAATTCCATAAGAACCAATACAAGGGAATAGGCAAGTAAAGCTAATTTGTGAGTGCTGCGACTTTGGGGTAGCACCATTGGATAGCATCATATATGCATGAAATTGTCACACCACCAATTTCATAAGAACCAATCACGCTATAAAACTCCAACGAGTTCAGTTCCCCAAAGATTATAAAGTTGGTCAGCTTTTAACGGAAAATACTGTTCACTTCTTCAATATTCCAGGAACATGCTGAAGAATTAACCATACCCATTAAGTCATTTAAATTTATCAAAGTAAAGAAAATAATACTTTTGAAGGGTGTGTAACAATTACTTCTTAAAGTGTTCCACATTGATTACAAAATACCTCCACATAAATAATTGAAATCCCAAGATTCTAGCAGAAACACCACAACAAAGTCCATATTGAGGAAAGAATAAGCTCAAACAGTTTATATTTATGAATAAACTAGGTATTTATCTTAGTGCTGGAGAACTGATTCTGATGATTCACATTCAGTTAGAAGTTAAGATCCAGATCCTGTATTCATACAAGATTGGTGTAGTTTAGCAAACCATGTCATAAAAGAATCTGGAAGCTACCAAGTTATATTCATTTAAGTACACTATAATTTTCTGTAAGCCAGTGAAGTTACCAATAATTCCAGATACTGCTGCATGAGGCTCTCTAAGACGAATATCATAAGAAGGGCGATAAATCCGTCCCTTATCTGTTTCAATAATGATGTCCTCTTTTTTTTCCTTGATTCTCCAGAAATCTTTGCTCTTCTCATAAGAAACGGCTGCTTTTCCACATATTCCTTGCATCAGACTGAGTGGTGGCTCGTCAGTAATGTTATCAACAGCCCGAGGATGGCCACCATTCTTATGTAAACCAAAACGGTATCGCAATCCATCCTCGGAAACCAGCGATGAACAGTCCAACGATACTGACTCTGGGACCTCCCAATATCTACCTTTATGGTCTAAGAATAGCTCAGGCCATGCTGCTTCCAAAGTAACGTCGTGCTCAGGAAGCTGCAATGAATTTAGAAGAATAGTGAATCAAACTTCACAATGGTAAATGCTCATAAGCTGGGAACATAGTTTAAACCACAGAGGAGCCGCTATGACAAACGCATGTATGTTTACATGTATGTTATAGTGTTCCATATTTAATTTCTTTAATAAGTCAGGAATCCCCAAAATTTACTAAGCAACATTCTTCATCTTTTCCAAAGTGAGCTAGGAGAAATAAAACGGGGACCTTTTATTTCATTAAATAAGTAGCAAGCAGATGCAGAATTACTGAATAAGCAAAAGGACTCACAGAGAGCATAAGCAAAAGGTGTTAGCTTCAGTGTACTAGAGAGCTAACAAAGTCAAGAAATTGTTCAGTGCTAAATACAGGGGTTAAATTATAATCCAACTAAACAGCATAAGTAAACATCTAGCTTTAAGAGAGTGGTTTAGAGTTGAGATCCCATCTTATCGTCCTCCAGCTGAAGCAATTTCAGATTTATTTCTCTACTGAAGTATTCCAATATCAACAAAGTGGCAACAGACTCCAAAATTTCATTTAAACAAAAGTGAGAAAACTAAGCAAAATATCCTTTAGGTTAGTTATACAAGGAAAAACCATGTTTGCTATTTGCTGAAATGCACCACCAAAGTATACCTGTGGATATATATAGACTTACCGTTACTTTTCTAAAAATAAAAATAAAAATAAAATGCACCATCAAAGTAAATAAGAAGTAAAGTAGCCTTCTAGGTCCAAAACTCAAAGAATGCGACAAAGCCTAAAAGTGCAAAGGGACGATAATGCATGTCCTATAGGGGGCACAAATCTAAGGAAGAAAATCTGTATCAACAAAATAGACACCCAACATATATTATATACCTACTCTGGATCCGCAAACAGGCTTAAAGGATCAAATAAAAGACCAAAATCGGCAAAGCCTTCAGTTTGCATCATTAACGAAATCTAAGAGCACCAAATATAATGTCTACGCTGAAAATCCATCAAGCTTGCCCAAAAAACTGAATATTTGGCAAATGGCATGAGTTTAAAACTTTGGCAATTTGTATCCTAAGATATTGCACACATCATAATAAGTTTTTGAAGTGTGGTATATTGAAATTATGAGTTAATAGGATGAAGACGGTGGATGCAGCACCGCCATCCCAACTTTAGTAGTAGAAGCACATTTATTGAGCAAAATGCATCTTTAAAATTACAGCACATCTTGCCATATGTTGCATCAATAGTAATATGAGAAAATAAAGGTTAAATTTCTTTAAATCTTCTCTGGAAAATTTGAACACCTTAAACATATACTACAATCTTAAGCCTATAATTACTATCTTACTAAGAATATATAAGACTACTCCTAATCAAAGTGAAGATAGCACTAAAAAGCTAATTAACTTAGAGAAAATGAAAGATAATAAATAAAGCATCTAAAGAAACAAATATAACATTCCAATAGCAGTGCACCAACTGTTAAAGGACTTCAGATCCTTGCCTTATGAAAGAGCATGGCCCTCACGCAGCGTCCTTTCTTCTCGCCATGCTTTTCCGTGCTCAATAACAGAGAAGAAGAGGGTGTCAGAGATAGCTGTGAGCACAGACCAAAGGCATAAAGTGACTTCTCCAAGAAATGCTTGCCAATGTCTTTTAGTATCGGCAGCTCCCATTCATCCACACTGGACAACTCAGCTTTGATGTCAGATACCAGTTTCTTTGGTCGAAACTGGCCTGTGAATCCAAGCCACCTATGAAGATGAATTCATAAACAAACAATTCATCTATCTTGTATATAAATAGGGGGCTTCTGGGAGTATCAACACCAATTTGAAATATAAATGGAGAAGGCACCAAATTGGGTAGAGCAGGTTGGAGAATGAGCAAAATAGTCATTAATGGCACTTTGACCAGTATGGTTATCCAAGCACTGGTAAGCAATCAGCTTTCAGCTATAAAAGAAATGAAGATCATAACAATATATTCTAAACATAGTCGAAAGCATGAAAGGTTTGAAGCAAAGCATCTGATGGATAAAGAACTTTGCCAAAAAGCATTTTATTTCTCTGCTGTTTCCAAAATGTGCACATCATCTTACTTGGTTTGAAAATAAGCTGAAAATCTTTCTACTTCAGAAATAAAGTCTTTTGCCTCCCCACACCAAGCACATTGCATCATGCATTCATTTTCCACCCAAAGTCTTTTGATAAAAAGTCATCCATTTCAAGTATATGAACTTTGTGACCAATCAAAAAAAGACAGAAGAACTTTGTGTATTTTTAAACAACAGGGGTACTTTTTTCAGTCAATATAATTTTGTTTAGTATTTTAGACAGTTTGGTGTTCCTGAAGAATATGTGCAGTTGCAAAATTATACTATACAAAAGATTGAGTAGTTCAAGTTCAAGTCAGCAATGTTTTGCCACCTACACAAATAGTATTCAACAACTATTTTGTGCATGTTCAATTCAACTTTTACTTATACATGAAACATGTATAGTAGTAAACATGATCTTTTACACATTATAACCTGAATAATTCATAGTTATTGTAGACAACATTTTGAATCTAATGATATTCACTACAACATCTTGAGACATTGTAGGGTGATTTATAATTATAGTGTACCAATCAATAACTAATATATATATATATATATATATATATAGGACAATCTTATAAGCTTTCAGGTGCTACTTCTAGACTGAAGAAAAAATGACAAGTGATGTATATTTTAGTTATAGACTTTAACAAAGAAATAGAGGATATAGAGATTTCTATCTCCAGTATAGTACAAGGTCACCTTACCAAGTTAAGTTAGTTAATACACTGGAAAATTTGCTCACGGTGTGATAATTCCAATTCTACAAACTTGTATTGTCACTTACCAGTAAGGTCAAGAACCAATATTATGCTATTAGAAAGAGATCACATTCTTTTCCTATCTTCAGAGTAATTTGGAAAACAAAAGTAATCTTATCCATATATTCTTAGCTTTTTTATTTTTTTACTTTTGATAAGAATATTTTACATCCTGCTATGTCACTATAAAATGTTCTTCTTGAACCTACAAAGTAAGGGATAAGGTCTATGTACGCTCTACCAACCTCAGACCCCAACTATGGGATTACATAAGGTATGTTGTCATTATAAAACACTTTTTTCCTTAAAAAGCAGGGATACCAAAAAACTCCCAATTCCCTCACAGGTCCTCAGTAGATGAACAACAATAGCAATCAACAAGCTCAATTCAGGTTCATATCATTCCAAGATCAAAATAATTTGTCTCTGCAATTAGAGATTTTCTAAATATCACATTTGTCCCCTACACCAGATTTAACATTGCCGAAAACGTTAATAAGCGAAAAGGATTCCAACTGCACAAAAAAAACAATATGATGGCAGTCTATTGGTATAGAACAACTCTCTACACATGAAAATGTGTTAAAAATTTGAGTAGTAAGTTACCAGTTAGAAGTAGCAGCAGCTTTAAACAAAAGGGACTGAAGAGCAAAAGAGCCCAATTCCTTCCGGGAAGTTGGAGAATAAGAGGGAATGATTCCGAGAGGAAATCCATTTCCGAGAAGAGAAAGTTGTTGGATTCTGAGAGCTTTACTGGCTGTGCTTCTATCAAGTGGTATGGGCTCCCCTGGAATGGACCTAGCCGTCCCGTCTAGGGCTCTCGGTGTAGAAATGTTGAGGTCCCAAAATGCTGCATCCATTGCCGTCCTCATGTTCGCCATTTTTCTCTCCCGCCGGCCGGCCGGAGAAAACGAAGTTGGAGAGCGTGAAGGGAAGGGAATATGTGGATACCTTCCTTATCTGTGACTGTGACTCTGTTTTGTAAAGAGAGGGGTTTTGAATTTTGGGGTTTAGCTGTTTATGGATTTTACTTCAAAAATGAAATTAAATCGATTAAATAATTGATTATTTATTTTTAAATATTGATAATATTTTGTTTGATTTTAATTTTAATTTTAATTTATGTAAATTTCAAAAACATTCAAAATTGCACGTCATATCTATCGCCATTACACCGCAATATTATACTATGTGATTTATTATTAATAATATTTATATAATATTAAAGCATTATATATTGATATGAGGTACACACCCATAGAGCTTACCCTAAAATTAGGGGAAATCGGACAATATATATATATATTTTAAAAAAATTGAAATATATAAATGGATTTTCAATAACGTGCTTTATACATGTAAGCATTTTATTAATTGAGTAAGTATTGTTTTCTTTTTTATTTCTTTATTACTAGGAAAAAACTTTTTTTCACTTTCTCTTTATTAGAGTGCTTACCATTCAAGCAACTCCTGTTTATTTAAATGGCCGCATCATGCAAAATTTTTTTGCTCCAAAAGTTACACTCCATCTTCAAATTTGTTCGGAGTATTTATAAGATTTGTTAGTTAATGGAGTATAATTTTATATGAACTATGAAATCTTTTTATTATTATTATTAATCAATTGTAATGAAGAGGAAGTGATCTATTTTTTGTGATCTAAGTAAATGCTAATCGATTTTTGATTAATCATTGAACTATCTGATTTTCTAATCAATCAAAAATTTATCAAAAAACTTTTAGATTACCAAAAAAATTCTTCGAAATCTTTTTCATTTCCATTTAACCCTAACATTGAATACACAAATTTATACGAGTCACCAAGAGTGTTACTAAAAATTTGATTGTAGTTCAAGGGGGCTTTTATGCATTTCCCCCAAATATTATGTATCGCATGATATACATTTTTAAAAAATTACATTTTTAACCACAAAATTGATAAGCTAGACAAATTTGCCAGGTTTTAAATGTGTGGCCATAGATGATAGAACTGACAAAAGTGTGGCTATTATGTGAAGTATGTCATGTACAGTAATAAGGCAAAATAATGCAAATTAGCACATATATAATAGTTAATTAATTAACATAGTTATAATTTAGCTAAAATTACAATTCACCGCTAACATTTAGAGTTATTTGTGTGGGCTGCAGTTCCAGTTTGTGTAATTTGTTATGTTTGTATAATTCGTCACTAACAATTCTTCGTTTGTTCTGTATTTGTATTTGACGGTTTGTATTTGTATATGACAGTGATTTCCTTTGATTTTTCAGTTTTATCATCATATACATTCAATCTTTTTGTGTAACTTTTCAAAGTTTGTATAAATGTGTATAACTTTTGTATAATATAATTTGTATAATTGTTTAAAGTTTAGATATTTGTGTTTGTATAAATTCGTTATTTCGAGTTAAATCATATTTGTATCATATACAAACGAAAATAACTCAATTATATAAATACACGAGAATTATACAAACGAGTAAGCTATAGCTCGTAAATATGTAAATTATAGCTAAGGAGCCTAATTAAATTTATTATAATGACTATTTATGAAACCCCTAGTAATAACGATGAGGACTTAGGGCTGTTCACGGGTCATTTTGGATGGTTATAATTAAAACAAGAATTAAGATAAATGGATAAAAAACAAAACAAAGTAAAAGACTTACTTAAATGTTAACTCAGTCAAGAGCTCACTATTCCTATCATCTAACATGATCCAAGTTTAAAGGAGCTATATTCTCCACTATTTATATATAGCCTAAGCTAATTGTTACAAAAATACACTTAATGAAATACAAGTCTTTTAAGACAAGAAGCTTACATTTTAGAAATAAACATAGATAGCCTCTTTCTTCTTTAATTTCTCCAAGTAATCTTTTAATTGGAGCCTTCTACTTTCAGTTTAATTAGCACATTCTTGGGCTTCAACTCTTCATTCTAATGCATCCTCCAAACTGTAGCGACTCAACGAAAACTTTTTAAATTAACTTCACGTATAAAATTCGACTTGCATCATAAGATAATAACGTACGGTCACACTTTAAAAGTATAGCTAGCTAGGACATAGAAAGTGTTCACAATTCACAGAGCCTAGATATTATTATACAAGCATGACTCTTGATTAATGAAAAGGCCACATTTTTTGTAAAAATTGTGTATACATACAGTATAATCTTTGCCTTATGAACAACGTATATTGGCAAGCAAACTATACAAACAAAAATATTAGTAGTAACGAAACTATACCTATGAAGAATAATTAGGCAAATTGTAGCTAAGGAGGCTTATTAAGTTTAATGTCTTTGCTATTTATGAAATTTTCTTTTTTCGAAACGGTTAATCTCAAGTATAATAATAAGTGTTGATCAAGTTGTTGGGTATTTGCTATGATTTTCTTACCATAAATAGTTTTTTTTTCTTAAAAGAAAAACATAAAGTCTTCATATTAATGGCTAGTCATTTTTTTGTGGGAAAAAGTTGAGGACTCTATAAATAGAAGCTCGTTCCTTCTAACTTAGTAGCATTCACAATGTAGTCCTAGGGTCTTTGAGAGTTTTATTTAGGGGGAATTTGTGGAACACAAGTTATCACTTGTGTGAACCTCTTTGTATTTCAATTAAATTGGGTGATATTATTTCTCCCTATATTTTGTACTCTCATGTTTATATAGTAAATTGTTCATCTTCCACGTTAAATTTTTTGGTCTTTTGGTATATTTCTCGTTTGTCTTATTACTCATGATTTTTTTAGATTTGCTTTGTTAGCTTCCGCATGACACATAATTATTTTCAATCATAACACGAGCATCAACATGAATTGTGCTAAGATGATTGAGATTTATTTATCTTTGATCAAAAGTTTCAATTTCAAGGCTTCGAGTCCCTAAGAATGAAGAAAAACATGTTGGGAGCTCTGTCCCTAATATGTGGTATGCAATGTGTGATTTCAACTTTAATCGGTCTTCAATAGAAATACAAAATATTAAAAATTGAGGATTTCTCCGGCAATCCTTGATTTGCTTTGTAAGTTGTAACACTAGTTAAACTTAGGCAAGTGGACGTATACATTATGCTTAAAGCAACAACAAATATCATTTGTCTTGACTTACAATGGTTAATGTTTGAATTCATCTCTCTTAAATATATATATTATTTTTTTGTGGTTGGAATTAAATTAAAGGTAACCATTAGTGACATGTGCTTGAATTTCATGTGTGAAAATGAAACGTTTCCTTAGCAAAAGTGCATCTTAATTAGGCACCAAACTTGACATGTAGATATATGATGCGTATAAGCAATTGAAAAAATTAGGGGCCCTAATTTGTTCATCAGTTTATGATGTATATATAGTTATTAATTAAATTCTAGACAATTCTAAATGTGAAATAAAGTTACTTTTGAGTATAACTTGTTGAATAGAATTCTCAACCCAACTAGGAAGTTATTTAAGTTAATAAACAATTCCAAGTGCCTTTTTCCGGATTATAAATTCATCATTTCCAATAATGTTTATGAAAGGTTTCTATGTTTCACTTTTGTATATTCAAATAAAATGTATCTTAATTAATATTATTACTCCATAAATAAATTACTTGTGCCGAGTCTATAAAAAATAACATTTCTACTTTCAAGTCCAAAACTTGCATACACACTAAACATATAAATTAATCATAAGTAGGAGGAAAAGTTACTTATCGATTTCTTAAATCGTGATAGAATACAATACTCAATAAAAGCACATGTATGATTAAAAAGAAGAGGCTTTTGAAAAAGTAAAGATATGTCCTATATATGTGTGTGGATGTGATTAGGAATTAGATCCTTTTTAACCTAGATAGGTATAGAAAATTTTAGGGAATGTTTGGCTAAGTTTATAAATTGATCAAAATATTTTATAAGAATAATTGAAATATATGTTTGATATCAAGAAAATTGAAATATATGTTCTCTAGGAAAACAAGTTCCTTAAAAATATAAGGACAGTGACTTCCTCTTGTAAAAGTAGGGAAATCACGCATTCTACATTGACTGTCACTTCTCAACCCTCCAACGTTTCATCTTCGATCACCCTACCCTCGTAGCCCCCCTCCCATCACCCATATACTAAAGTTTCAAAGTGATGATATATTGATTGAATTGAGATAATAAGGTGACAACTACAAATGTATGGGGCACAGAACTTCAATGCAACTAGCAAGTCATGATGATGTGTAGTAGTTTATCGTAACAAAAAAAGACACCATATATTCTTGACAATTTGCTTATATATATAGAGCTTGTTTCTCAACAAACTTTTTACAAATGCAAATTATATTCAAGGTAAGGTTCCAATGTATTACTTTTGAAGAAGATTATTATTGTATTAATACTTTTTTTATGTGTCTATGGTGAATTGAACTCTCATTTAAAAGCTCCACTAAGTTTAAGCAAATTTTTTCACTATTGTATCAAGTGATTGTTTTGTTACTGAATCTTTAACGTGTTTCTTATATATTTGATAAAAAAAATAAAATCCATAACCTTCCCTCAATACTCTTAGTCTCTAGATTCACCCATGTGTTGGTTTCAATGCAAGCAAACATATTTCCACCATCGAATTAAACGATAAAAAGTCTCTTTTCATAAAAGAATTTTCTTAATTTTAATTTTTAGTTACTACTTTTTAATTCCCCATCTTATTTGATTCAAAATTAATCAACATTTTACTAACAAGGTTAAAAGAAAAATGAAAAGAAATTCTTCAAGTGCCTTTTAAGTACAAGTGAAAAAAGCGTTCACTCGTCGACCTAAGTGATCTGATAATATCGAATAAAAATAACAACAGATAAAAATAAAGTATGAAGTGGACACAATCAATTACGCCTCAATTCCAAGGACCATCCTTCGACCAATGACCACAAAGCCAAGTTATAACTAGTACTTTTTTTTATTGGCTGAAATTAAACTAGTATACTACTATATAAATGACGTGTGGAATTAACATTTCCATTAAAGTTATAGTAATGAAAAGAATGTGACAAATAAAATAAGTTTTGGGTTTTATTAAGAGTTTCTAAGAAGAAAATAGGACAGTATTAATCCAGAGAAAATGACTTCTCAACAGCTCAAGATTTCAACAATTTTATAGCACAATATCTTATGACTAAGTCATAAAATTAAACGTGAATTAAGAACAAAATAATGATGAGCCGGTTATTCCATTCCATAAATAAATCACACCCTTCTCCATTACTCTATAAACAAAAACAAAAAAACTCATAATTAATGGTATCAAATGAATGGATTAAATTAAATTTGGATAAATAAAAAATGAATTGAATTAATAAATATTAGAGCCATTATTCAACTTGTCTAACTTTTACTAAGTAACATTATTTTTTCTTACATATATTTTGACGAAGTTTTTCATATGTTAATTTATATTTAGCCCAAAGTTGAATCGAAGTCTGAATTAGACGAATCAAAATATGTTGAGGGAATAAAAAGAGGGGTTATTAACCTAATCCAAACTTTTCATATAAGCTATTTTGACACCCTTATACTTTGCTATATACTCTATTGGTTCCCCTTCAAAACTATAATATATACCCCTTAACAAGAAAATACATGTCATAACCAAACAAGAACAAAAATGAAGCCTCTTTCCTCTCTCTTCCTTCCTCTTTCCCTATTTCTCTCCTTATTTTTCCATGGCTCAAAAGGCCAAAATTTAATCGAAAACACTTGTAAATCATGTTCAAAAGATGATCCAAATATTAAGTATGAGTTTTGCACGTCATCTATACAAGCAGCTCCTGCGAGTCAATGTGCTACTCTCCGTGGCCTTGGAATGATTTCGATTAGATTAATTCGATACAATGTTACTGACACGAGGTGTCACGTTAAGATATTATTGAAGGACAAAAAATTGGATCCTTATGTTAAGAGTTGTTTGAGTGATTGTTTGGAGCTTTATTCAGACGCGATTCCATCTATCAAGCTTGCTATGAAGAGTTATAATTCGAAAAAATATTATGATGCGAATATACAAATAAGTTCAGTTATGGATGCCGCTACGACATGTGAAGATGGATTTAAGGACAAAGATGGTGTTGTGTCACCATTAACAAACTTAAATGAAAATACTTTTCAATTATCTGCAATGGCACTTTCTCTTATGAATCTTATTAAGAATAATAATAATACTAATGGGTAAATTTGAATGTATTATGTTAATTGTTATTAATTGAACTTCTGTACTAATTAATTGAATATATATAGATTTGTACCTTAGTTTAATTTGGAAACTGCAATCAGCTAACCCTTGGTAAATTTATTTATTTTCCTTTGTTTTAAAGTATTGCTCCTCACACCCACCCAAGAATTAGATATTACACGTTACACTATGATATAAAATGCAATTGATCTCCCAACTATACCTCAGATAAGTTCATGTTAGAATTAATTTCGGAATTAATTATTCTTTATCCTTCGTACCAAACTAGCGCTTAGATATTCCTATTTGTCAATGGTATTATGTTTGCTACTGAAAGCATTTCTTTAAACATGCTTCAATTTTGGTGATATGAATTTCAATCAATAGTAGAGTGTCAAATTTAAAAGTAGATATAAAAAATGTATAGACAGTGATTGACTGATCACTAATTTCTGGGCATCATACGATATATTTTAATTTATTTATCCTGTTTTGATTTGACATAAAATTTAAGAAAGTTATAAATAACATTTTTGAATCTTGTAGTAAAAATTTAAAGATAGCTCAAGTATACAGAAATATTCTTTAATTTTGTAGTCTTAAATATGTTAAAATTGAAATTAAAGGATTGTTAAAAAGGAAAAAGACATTTTCTTTTAAATAAATTTAAAAAAAAAACAAATTGAAACGGAGAAATACAAACTAGGCTTAATTTAGGCCTCTCGAAAATAATCGCTCCTTGTACCTATCACACATTTGTCAAAAATCGGCACATTCTAAAAATGCTTAATTATAGCTTTGGTACGTAGCTACTTAATAGAAATATTTGTAATCCTCGATAATAGCTCTTAGAAAAAAAACATTAAATGTAAAGACAAGTAGGTAGATGTTTTCACTTCTAATTATTTATTTAATTTATATACCAGCTAGTCAAATTGAGATATAAATTGTAAGTGGACAAAGTTTGTACAAAATCTTTACATAACACACCAAATCTGACCCATATTCCGTCTTAATTAATTAAAAGGAGTATATATTAGCTTCACAACTTCAAAAAGAATGGGCACAAAATTAAATATCAAATACATGTAACTATTAGCAAGTCATGATGATGATATGTGTGTAATAATTTTCCTAACAAATTATAGGCTCACCATATCTTCTTGACATTTAATTTGTTTATTTGCTTATGTCCACTTTCTTAGAGTTTCTCAACTAACTTTTCTAAAGGCAAATTATATTCCATGTAAGGTTCCAATAAAATCAATCATTGGAAAAGAATCGAACTTTTACACATACATATAGATTTTGAACGTAAGGTATCAAGACAAGCATACAGTATATATTCGGATGCACGTGGAAGGAATAAATCATATTCCGTCCGGTTCAGTTTATATGAGTTAGTTTGACTTGATATTGAGTTTACGAAAAAAAAAAGAAAAATTTATGAAACTTGCAGTCTAAAATAAGTTATATTTATTTATGTGATATAAATCATTTCAGTAAGGATAAAATAAACATTTTAAAGTTAATCGATACTAAAGACTTCAACATGTCATTTTTTTTAACTAATTAAAAAGAAAAATAAGTCATATAAATCAAAACAGATAAACTATTAAAGAATCAAATAAATATATAACACAAGTTTTTACATCATTTAATACTGAAAATGTTAAAATATCTGTTTCCAAACAATATTTTCCTTAAATCTTACATTTTCAATTACCATTTTTTAATTCTTTTTCTTTATTTTACACAAAATGGACATCTCCTTGATTAATTTTAATAACAAATTAATTTTTTTTTAAAAAAAACCTTCAAGTGTCTTGACAAGCGGATCTGCCTTCAAAATTCACTGGTCGATGCAAAATTAAAGCATTAACCAATTTTAGATAACAATAAATGAGCCGATTATTAACTCGTTCAATTAAGTTAATCATATTTTCATAAGCTAACAATATCACCCTTGTACTTTCTCATACTCTATTTATTCCCCTTCAAAACTATAAATATATATATATATATATACCCTCTAACAATAAATTAAAGGTCATGTCAATTGTCATACCAAAACCATGAAGCATCTTTCCTCTTTCTTCCTATTTCTCTCTTTATTTAACCTAACATTCTATGGCTCAACAGCCCAGAATTTAATCCAAACAACTTGCAAATCATGTTCCAAAAATGAATCAAGTATTACGTATGGCTTTTGCACTTCATCTCTACAAGCTGCACCGGCGAGTCAATGTGCTACTCTCCGTGGCCTTGGAATGATTTCGATTAGATTAATTCGATACAATGTTACTGATACGAGGTGTCACGTTAAAATGCTATTGAAGGACAAGAATTTGGATCTTTATAATAGGAGTCGCTTGAAGGTTTGTTTAGATCTTTATTCTGACGCGATCCCAACTATAAAGCTTGTTATGAAGAGTTACAATACGAAGAAATATTATGATGCCAATATACAAATAAGTGCAATTATAGCTACAGCTACAACATGTGAAGATGGATTTAAGGAGAAAGAAGGTGCCGTGTCACCATTAACTAAGAGAAATGATAATACTTTTCAATTATCTGCAATTGCACTTTCTGTTATGAATCTTGTTATGAATAATAATGGATGAATTTGTCATATTGATCAAGGAAAAAAAATATCATTATTAGAATTTCTTCGTGTATTTATTTAAATAGATCAAAGGGAATTTTGGTATAAATTAATTAAGGCGTTCTTGGAATTACAACACTTTATATATCTTGATTGAGTTGGATCTGATGGGAACTGAAACCTTTGTTAGTTATCAATTACATAGGATGTGGTGCACATAATATGAGATTGTTTATTTCTTAACCAAAGGTCTGGATTCGAACTGAATGAGATTGTTTATTCCTTAATCAGAGGTTTGGGTTTGAGCTGATAAGAAACAAAAACAAAATCTTCGTTAGTTAGATAAAGTAGTGGAGACTTTCTACATCTACTTCCTACCTCCTAGCTTATTGACCTTTTCTTCCGCAACAGTAAATTTACCCATTATTTTCGGATTCATTTTCAAATTTTCGTTATACCAAACTATACGTACTATTTGTATTATGGATTTAATTAATAAGAAAAGCCTTAAATATGCCATTAAACTTTTAGAAAAGGCTTATTTATGTCATCCGTTAAAGTTTGGTTCATCTCTGTCATAGTTGTTAAAGAAAAAAATCATCCATGCCATTTTTTTAAACTCTGATTTTACAAAACCATTTTTTACACCATGCTCTGCTTCTCTCTGGCTTGCCTAAGTGAAGAAATATTGTTTCTCTTAGCAGTTTTTTCAACCTCGCATTTGATCAGACTTTTTGAACGTTTCATAATTAAATCAACTAGAGATGGGAGGAGGATTACAAACGAGATATAATATTACACGGCTTATTTTGAGCTTGAAAGAAAAATTAGTCCGCCACTTTACTTGAGTAATATTTTACCATTCCTTCTTTAACGTTTTTCTCAGCCTATTCTAATTCACTATTTTATTAATCAAAATCCAAATTATAGATAGAAAGTCTACCAAACATTTATAAAAAAAAAAAAACTGAATTATGGGAAGGATTGATGCCCTAGTCTAAATTTATTAGTCTTATAAAAAAAATTTCTTCCCGAGTGGGGAGAACGAACCATGTTGGATGGTTGAAAAACAAAAAAGTAATGTTGCTATCAAAAGTGAATTTCTGAATATCATTAATCCCTCTGAAGTTAAAGTTTTATTTAAATATGTAATTTAATTTTAAAAATTATTTTATATTTATTTTTATAAACATTAAAATCTCACAATTATGAAAACTGTAAAAGTTTTTCAATTCTTATCAAATGAGCAAATCATAGCACATAGCTCATAAATAAGAGATTGGAATATCTTAAGGTGCTATGTTAAAATTTGCATATTTCCGTATTTCCTTTATATTTAAATTCTTGTGATTACATGTTGCTATAAACTTTCAAATACACATAATTTTATAAAAGTTCATTAATTCAAGAAAATCAATATAATATTAATTACCTATTCTTTAATATAATTCACAGTACGAACAACCTTTTTATGTCGATCATTTTTTGTGCAAAATTTAAAATTATATACGAATCTTTATTTAGTGTTATTCGTATTTCAATGTTCTTATTCTTTAGTGCTTTTGCTTTTATTTGAAATGACAATCTCCCACCCCCAGCCAATCATTGAAAAATAAATAAGATGTCAAGGCATAAACCATAGAGAAAACGTCAAGTTCATTGGTTGTAATACTTTTGGTTAATTAATAG
Organism: Solanum chiquidenum; assembly: GCA_029582725.1. Classification (NCBI taxonomy): domain Eukaryota; kingdom Viridiplantae; phylum Streptophyta; class Magnoliopsida; order Solanales; family Solanaceae; genus Solanum; species Solanum chiquidenum. The sequence goes on from JAJOOS010002622.1 coordinate 25,499, forward strand.
AATAAAAATATTCAATTTTGTCACGAGGATAAATGGCTTGATAATTTATCAAATATCACATGAATCATGATCTCTACTTTAAATAGAAAATGAGCAGTAGGTCCCCTTGATTAGTCAGAATATGGATTTATGAAGGTAAAGATATAATTTTTAAAGGTTTTCTACATATTAAATAACAGAAAGAAAAAAAAAAGTAACATAAAAGTTGAAACAGATAATCTAATATACTATGGATAAGTATGTACAAAAATATAGTACTTTTTAATGACAGAAGAAAAAGTGGTATTGATGAGAGTCAAAAGAGGCCTAAATTTATTTATGGCACAACCTAATTGTCAGCTGGCCTGTTCCCTTTAATTAGTCTCTCCTCAATACTTTTTCTTCTCAGCTTGTTTTTTCCTTTTATCGATTTCGTTGCAAGGATGTGGTGGGATGGATAAAAATAATTTAATTCATCCCACCTCATCGGGCATGCTTTTTTATTGTGTATTTCAACCTGCCTTGTCCCGTCTCGCATAACATGTAGTGTTGTGCCTTCAATTCTAATTATTTTGTGGCATGTAAAATAAAATATTTTAAAGATGAACACTTGGGTTCGTGTTTTCAAGAAAAGCAACAAAGGTAACTGAAAAGTTTGCGTACTTGTCTTTATAAGAGTCTGATTATTGCCTCTCCAAAACCCAAAGAGGATCACAAAATTCTACAACCTTGAAGTGAACTAGTCAAATGACAAGGGGCAAGTGTACCTTCGATTTTGATGAACAAATTCAAACTAACAAAGGTGTACCGAGTTTAACTCGACATTGGATGATTATAAACATACTCAATAGCCTGTTCGCACGACTCTATCCTCACAGCTTCCTTGTCTGGAATCTCCAGTTTGAACTCTTCCTCCAGAGCCATTACAATCTCTACCGTATCTAAGCTGTCTAAGCCCAAATCCTTCTCAAAGTGGACTTCAGGGGTCACCTGTATGAAACATTACCGTTAGCCATAAAGCACATAATGAATGGCTATCCACTTACTTTTTTCAAGCTTAAATTGTTTACCTCCAAGCTTATGTACTGTCCAAACAAAAGGAAAGATGGAAAAACATAATTGCATATTACATAGCATCAAAGCAATTCAGTCAAACAAACGCCACCAACAGAATATATCAACAACGTTATCTCTTCTGATAACTGTTTCTGTGGCAACACCAACTAGCGATAGAGAAAAAGATGCAGTTTTGTTTTTGGTAGAGATGGGGGTGGATTTCACTATAATCAAATTCTCAAACTACATTCTGATTGACTCAGTTGTCTTCTGGCCCATCACTTTCTCTTTTTTAACAAGAAGAAGAAATTACATCGGCCTACTCTCTTTATCTCCTCCAAAAGCTTGCAGGTAAACCTAACTATTTTGCGTAATTCATCATCACACTGAAAGGATGGTACAAGAAGAATTGCAAACACCTAAGTGAAACACCTGTTGGCACATACTTAGGAAGTCCAAGGCATTTCATACTGTAGTAAACATGTCAAATTTGTGTCGTAGAAGCAAGTTCTTTCCAGAAAGGATGCATTCCCTTAGCAAATTGCTATTTGTTCTCTCTTTTCAACAGGCTATACTCCATCAATCTTAAGCAATTGTTTCATGAATACTCGTTAAAGTTCCCAGACAGCCAGACCTATGAAACCCAAAATATATACAAAAAATGTCATAATAATATTTAGGATCTAGCACCTCTAGGGTAAGACCAGTGGCGGACCCAAGATTTTCATTAAGGGGTGTCAATGGTTGTAGTAAAAAAAATTATAATGAGGCCAGTAAGGCTTGAACACACAAACTCATGGAATTTTTGCAATCCCTTAACCAACATACTAAACCTTCAACTTGTTTCAAGAGGTGTCAATACTTGTATATATATTTATTGAACAAAAAATAGATACAATATAATTTTCCGGCGAAGGGGTGTTGCTTGACACCCCTTGACCGAGGGTGGGTCCGCCCCTGGGTAAGACACTATGCCCAGATGGATTCTTATGCAGACCAAGTAACTTATAACAGTGATTAGGATTTTAATGTGTCAAAGTTGATGCTCTTTTGGTAACAGGAAAAAAAACCTTATCTATTCTTTTTAGCTTAGAATATGAAGAAAATATATGGTAATAGTTTGGTTTTTCTACTTTTGTCTTACAAGAAGAAGACCCTTCTACCGAGAGAGAGAGAGAGAGAGAGAGAGAGAAGTCATTTGTATTGAAGCTGCACATTTGCCGCACTTCTCCACTCCCACCCCTACATTACCAATCTGCCAAACTCATCCCTTGCACTCCCTCTCATTTCTTTTATCTCGCCAAAGATAAGTCACGCGATGATGATGAAAGAGGTCTATAGCTTCTCACCACATAGATCACATAGCAAACTCTTTATCCCAGGCATGGATCTCTAAAGATGCTAAATCTTGAATTCTTTTATGGGGACTTCGAAACAATTATGGAGATCAGATATGCGAAAGCAAAAAAGTCATCAAAAGGCAAGTCGTATTCTGTTAAGACCAAGAACCATACAACGGCATCTGCATAGCCTCCCTTTAGAACAGCAGAACAAGATATATGCATTATCACTGACAAACATTCAACAGGACTAAAAAAATAGCTGGCAAACCCAGGGTGCAATTCTACAGAACCAACTTGACATTGTTCATCATGTGAGGGTGAAATGATGGCCAGCAACAGCATTTTCCAGTAAGTAACAAGCTCAACAAGCCCGCAAGGAAAGCAGTAGAATGAATTTTGATATCATGCCATTGAGGCATAAGTGCCTGCTGAAACATTCCTGGACCTAATTTTGGAGTCCTTGACAGACACTTACCACCCAATACATCTTGCAATATAACTCTAAAAGCATCTTATTCATTTTTCAGATTAATATTTCCTAATGGAACAAACTTCAATGAACAAAATTATAGTCCATTGTGACCCAAAATATTTCCTGTTCTCTACAACTTGTTCCCAAATTTAATCTTAACTATACAAAACAAAAACTTCTGTGAGGAAGCTTTCCTGGTTGGTGATACTATGAAATTTATGTGCATCCTCTATTCTAAATTCTACCTTTTTTAAGTTATAAACCTAAATTCCCCTTGTTTTCGTTCATAAAACCAATTAATTGACGTATCTTAAAAATGAATGGGCAGCGAAAGGTCTCATAACCTAACACTTCAAAGCAAAGACCATCTAATAGGTAGATGAGTTCTCTTCTACAGAATCAGATCACACCAAGTTCGATTGGAATTCATGAAAAGTAAATAATCATTAAGTTTAAGTTCAGAACAGAGCATTCAGTGGGTGAGAAATTTCTCGGTTACTTGTTTTCCAGTCTTAAAGTCGCCTAGAGCTACGACTAACATTTGACATCCATCCTTACAAGAAACTGGAAAAATAAGATAAACGATCAACTTCTAGTTCCATTCTTAATCTGCTCAGACAAAGATCACACAATTAAGCTTTTTGAGTGACAATGTTGCGCTATAATTGCAATGGACACCAATATTTTCTTTTAATATTCTCCTTTTACTCTTGTGCTGTGTTAGAAGACAATAGCTATATAATTTGATAAATATGACAGTGTTGAATCATACAGGTAACCCGATTACCTTTGTATAAATGTTGTTGTTATAATCATAAGCCAATACCTATATAATCTTCCTTTTTTGGCGTTAAATAGATAACCATACCATTTGATAACACGAAATATATATCACTTTGTTTCATGTCCAGTAAATAGATACCCATATCATTTTGAAAAACATATACTACCTATTTTCACGGATTCTCGAAGCTCAAAAAGAAGCCTATAGCTAAACGAAACCCTAAATACCAATCAATTTACCAGTGAATATCATATATGTCCAACCAGGACTGAGCACTTATCGGCCAAGTAACTAGACACAATAAACAGCTATCTACGATGCAAATAGACCATTGATTGAACTAGCAGACGGATTTTTCAGATCTAATTCGATTCGTCAAATGTGTATATAAAATAAATTAAAATAAAAGAGAGAGAAAAAAAGACCTTGGAAGGGTCGACTTTAGGGAAGCACTTGACGACATCAAGGACTCTCTTGATGACTTCATCTTTTGTGATATGGTCATCGTGCGACGACATCAATCTGACAGCGGTTAGCCTCGATCCATTTGCCGATAGAGCTTGAGTTGCCGGAATCCGGATGTGTCGGAGTATAGCAGATCTCAACGCCGACGCCATTGTTGTTCTCGTATTCTTTGTTGTCCCTCTTCTGTTTAGCTTTGTTGCGACTGGAAAAAAAGTGTTGAATTAGACTGAGGTTTGAGGATTAATTTGGTATTTTACATCGTGATCCCTTGGACCGGAATAGTGAGTTCCGGTTCACAAGTACTTACTGAAAAAAATAAAATAGAAGGGATTTGGTTTTGCCTATGTTTGACTTGTTAAAAAAGAACTTTATTACATATTTGTGTAGAGAGAATGCCCAAAACAGTTCTTCATCTTTGGGTTAAAACTCAAAGTTATTTTTAAATTTTCATATGGAGTATTAATAATCCCTCATGTTTGCAATATTGATGCACTTTTGGTCCTCCTTCAAAATTTTGCCTATTTTTTAACATTAATTTTATTCATAATTTATGTATGAAATGTTTAATCGTCATTTTATATATTTAGTAAAAATAATAACTTCATGTGAGAGATTGTGAGAAGAAAAACACTTTATTTTGTTTAGTAGAAATCGTATTGCAGGTAAAGTCGAGAGGTTCATCACGACAATTTCACGTATAATAGTACAAAATTTTCTTTTCTTGCGATGTCATATGTTAAAATGTTCTTAGTTTAGCTACAATAATATTTATACTGAACAGAACAAGGTGTTCTTCTTCTCACCTTCTCTTACATAGAGTTATTATTTCTATTAAATATATTAAAAAAACGATGGGACATTCCTTACATAAAATTATGAACAAAATTAATGTTAAAAAATAAGCAAAAGTTTAGGAGAGGACCAAAAGTGTACCAATATTGCAAACATGATGGACCATTAGTGTTCCATATGAAAATTCAAGAATGATTTTGAGTCTTAACCAAATGATGAGGGACTATTTTGAACCTTCTCTCTATTTGTGTACAAGAGAGAATTTTTAAAGTTAAAATATTTTTTGTAAAAATAAATTAATAAGAAAATATGTCACATAAAATAAATAGAAGAGAATATTATTTTACCAATTTACATTTTAAGAGGATCAGAGACTTCAACTTCTCTATTTGTGAATTTTTTTTGGTTCAATCTTCAAAATTATATTTTTATACATAAATGATGTTTCTCTTTTTTCTGAAAGGTAATAATATACTTGTAATTTATTGAAATATATATTTCAAGATTACTTAAATGAAATTCATTTTATGATTTTGAATAATTGTACTCTTTAAATTGTTCCTTTTGTTGATAATATGTGTTCTTCTTTTTACACTTCTATTTTTCTTTCAGTTCAATCTTATTGAATGTATTTATCATAGAAAAATTGCACAAAAGCTATTTCTACAGAATTAGCAAAACTGGGGACAATCTTTAAATATTGGCATAAAAATAACCTATTTGGAGTTTTGGACTAGTTTTAAAAAAGTACACTCGTATTTTGAAAAAATAAAAGATAAATCCGATTTTTTATATTATATGCTTTCTACATTATGTTTCACATGTTCACCTAAATAGTTTTGAAAAGCTGTATTTTTTATAAAAAATATTCCATTGTAAAGGGTAAGAAAGGGGAGAGGAAGGGTGACCATGAGAATCGAAGCCGAATCTACAGTATCATAAATTTTCAAGTTTCAACAATATCACTAAAGTATAAGTTTTGGTGGAACTAAATCTTTGATCGCATAGATATTTGAATATATATTTTCTCTATAATTTTTGTTTAGGTATTAGCTTTTTTATTAATATTTGTTTTGTTTTTATGTATATAGCTTTTTTAAAGTATATTTGCTTTGTTTTCATTCATACATTGATTTAAGTTGATTGAACACAAAATTTAAGAACAAGTAGATTTTAAAAATTTATAACGTAAGTGATAAAAAAAAACTCTCTCATCTCTCTCCCCCAGCACAAGTTAAGTATTATTTAACCTAGGAAATCTCGAACACCACTAAGACACTACAACCTAAGTTGAAACCATGAGGACTTAATTCGGTAGCTAAAGGAAAGGAGCAAGGATAATTTGAAGGAGAAACACTACAAAGAAGATCGTTTCAAACGATGATGAGGAATGATCAGATATGTAGGCTAGCAAGCTAATTAAGGGAATTCCAACAGTCATTATATTAGAAAAACCAGTAGAGATTGATATTGCATCTTATGTGATGTCATATTGAACGAAAATAAACAAAACATAAATTGCACAAATAAATTAAGCGAAAATAAGTCAAGAAAAAACGAGTTGCTAGGAAAAGGATAATATGAATGTGTATATTGGATTAGTTGAATCGTATAGAAAAAATTATACTCAAGGTAAATATTAATTGAGATGAAAATATATCCAAGTAAACGTCATTTAATTTAAGACAATAAGAGTGAGAATATAAAAGTTATCGTGAAAAATAAAATATATGCCAAAAATTGAATAATAAAAAAAAAAACTATAGGGTAAATGTGACAAAGAAGTACAAAATGTATAAAAGAAGAACATGGAATACACCAAAAAGGAATTTTTTTAAAAAAATTTATGAGAGCCAGCAAATCATGAGAATGCAACCATGTTACTGAAGACAGACTCCGTGTTTCGCCAAACCTCTTAAAAAACACTACTCACGCGCACCGCACCCTCCCAATACACACACTCTCCCCTTCTCTGTTTCTCGCTGAAGGTCACGAATCCACACTGCCCTTTGCTTTCTCCGTGATCATTTTCCGGCGAGATCCCTGGTACTCCGTCGGAAAATCCTGATCGGATCCGCCATCTCTTTTTTTACTGGATTCACTTTCTCATACCAAAAGATCCAATTAGATGGCTCCGGTTTCGGCTCTCGCAAAGTACAAGCTCGTTTTCTTAGGAGATCAATCGGTCGGCAAGACCAGTATTATCACGCGATTCATGTATGATAAATTCGATAACACGTATCAGGTATACACTTTTGCTATTTCATTATTCATGTGATTCGTTAACCTTTTTTGTTTCTGCGGATCTGTTTCTCAATTAACATTTGTCGTCTTCTTGTGGTAAGCATATTTAATTTTGCTACATAAGGACTTAATACTTATTTTTCAAGATCTTTATCTGTAAAGCACAGTTATTGGCACTTGTATGTATAATTTGCTCATACTGAGGGAAGGTGTTTACAGCAATGCATTGTTGCTCATATTATTTGCTTATAGTGTAATACAGATTTTAAGTCATCATAAGTCAGTTTTCTGTTTGCGGAATTTTGATTGGGTAGATTGCTCTCTGGAAGTTGGTTGCCTTAATAACTGATAAGTGTTAACACATCTAATGTGATGTAATGACGCTTTTATTATACAATTCAGCAGAGGGATAGAGAAATGGGCATACGGTGTAGCTTATCATCCTGTATTTCCTCACTCTCTAATAACCCGAAAAGCTGCTTGTCCTCTTCCTTGCGCATTATTGACAAGAATCCACAGGACCTTATGGGGAGTGTTATGTATGTAAAATGAGTTACATCAAATAATGCTTGAAAATCTCCCTCTCCATAGGGATTAGTCTCACGAAAATATTGTTAGAATATATTCTCTTATCCATCTTGTGGATCCTTAAACCTTCCAACTTATCTTTTCTCCTCTTCTCTCGACAAACTATATATCTGAACTTAATGCTTTAAGTTGTGCCTACATTGATCCAGATTTTTTCTTATAGATTCTCAACTCTTTTTCTCCTTTTTTTTTGTGGTTGAACGGGGTCTTTCCTTCTTTTACTATGACTGAGTGTTTTGCTTGGTCTGACAGTAACATTCTTCTTCTTTCAAATATTTCCTGCCTATCACACTCTTAACCTTGGCAGTAAATAAATGACTTGCTTTATCTTTTTTCGTGATTTGCTGACTTTTAGACAATCATTTCATCAAGCCTCAGTTCCCATTCCTTGATGGAATAGGGTTCTTATGTGTCTTTTTTATTACTGCATGTAATCTTGACTTTCTAGACCTTGCTTCCCCTCTTCTAGTAAAGTATTTCCATTTCAACTAACAACTCTCTCTTCTTGTTCAAATTTTAGCCGTTTTACTTTTTTATTTATTCAAATAGAAGACACACTATCAAGCATCCTCATTTTATTTAATTTCTTGTTCAGGCCACAATTGGTATTGACTTCCTGTCGAAGACTATGTACCTGGAAGATCGTACAGTAAGATTGCAGCTATGGTAAGATGTACTTGTTGATGAGACAATGCCTTCTCATTGATCTCTGATCATAAAGACTGTTTTAACATTCTTAACACGTTACATTTGTGCCATGTTGTTAAGGAGTAACAACATCAATCTATTTGAGGTAGCACAAGTAACACTACAATGTGATGTCTTGTGTTACTCTATTTCATGAAAATGAAAAAGTGATGCAGCTATCCTTGATTATGGGTGTTAACATATATCAGGATGGCAATTGGTCAGTTAAAGTTTCTTGCTAAAATAGATTTCTTAGTGGATGCTTCAGATATAATTGCTCTTGCTTCAGTGTTCCGTAGGAAAAATAAGGGGATAGATTTATTTTCTTTTCTTATATATCCTTATAATGATAGGTTCTGTTCCTCCCTTATGCCTCCCAATTGGATTTATAGTAACTATCGAACTTCTAGCCATACTATGAAAATGCCCTGGCCAGGCCTGCCAAAAACATTCTTCTCAAACCAGTTCATAGTAATAAGATTTTCTTTTGTTTTCACTTATTAGGAAAACCTTTCACTGTTGCCTGGCTTCTTGTTTGGTCATTTGATGCTGGATTTAGTATTCATTTCACATTTTCATGTGCGCTAAAATTTGCCTTTTCGTGATACACTTTCAGGGATACTGCAGGTCAAGAGAGATTTAGGAGTCTCATTCCCAGCTACATTAGGGACTCCTCTGTTGCTGTCATTGTGTATGATGTTGCAAGTATGTCATATTTCAATTTTGTGCAGTTTTTTTCTGTTCATACTTGATTTCCCGTTTATCCTTGCTTCTGGCTATATTTGCTTGGAAATGAATTACTTCGACGAGATATCCCTTGCTGAAGTGACACACTGTTTTTTTTCTTGATGGTTCCAGGCAGGCAGTCCTTTTTAAACACTTCAAAGTGGATTGAGGAGGTTCGAACTGAGAGGGGCAGTGATGTTATTATTGTCCTTGTTGGTAACAAAACTGATCTTGTTGAGAAAAGGTAACTGTAACTTGTTCATTCTCGTTTTCCTTTTCCTATTTGGAGGGCGTGAGGGTGAGAGAGGCTTTCTTTTTTGATGTTTTAGGCTTTAGCAACTTTTCGGCTAAATACCAGAACATTTACTCCTGAAGGGGCTAAAAACACAACAAATATTAGAGCAATGTCATCAATCATGAAAAAGGTTATATCTGTTGGAGCTTTAAGTGCAAAGTGCAAATAAAGCGAGGCTTTAACGAAGAAGGATGCAAATGAAGAAAAAACTATAAATACATATCTTATTTAGGATAATACCTGTAGGCACAAAATACTGATATATTAGTGGCGGAGCCAGAAATTTCTGGAAGAGTGTCCAGGATTTTTTTGGACAAATGAGTGTACTAACATTTTTGAAATGTGAAAAAAAGAATTGTTGCTATCGAAATTTGAACACACAAACACTTTAAGTTCGCGTGTCTTGGCTCTTTCAAGGCGCCTGAAACCACTGGGCTACAACATGTTGTTGTGTCAAGAGTGTCCAGAATACGTTATTTAACCACTTCGTTTATAATTTTACTTGTATATATGGTATAATTTTCCGACGTAGAATTGGACACCCTGACAAGAGTGTAGCTCCACCCTTGTGATATATGACAAAGTAATAAAAATAAATACATATTAAGTGATGTAGTTCTTTTTTGTTTGTGGTACCCTCTTCAAGGTAGAGCCTATAGGTGATGAGACGGACTCCGTAGCTCTTTGATACTTGAATTGAAGTGTCAGCTGAGCGACGCGACTCGCTCAGCCTGTTTGTCCATAGCTTTAAAGTTTGAAGGTACCTCAAGCAAGCTTTGACAGTTTGTATAAGAAGTTTGATAAATGTGTGAGGGGAAGAATTTAAAGGGTTTAAATGACTAGTTTTTGGTTGTAGATTCTAGGTATCAAGAGGTTTGAAGCAGTTTGTCTATTCTAGATATTTAGGATGTAATGCAAGCATCTAAGTTAGATAATGTCATGGCCAGCTTCAAATTCTAGCGTCTTAAGGTTGTAATTCTTGTACAGTAACACGTGCGCTTGAAGTTCTTGGTCATCAAGTCAAGGGAAGAAAACCCCTCTTATATCTGCAGGAAACTTGAAGATATCTTATTATTGCATAACCCATAGCCTAGTTGAATGCAACAATCGCGTGTTCATTTTGGTTGGATATTCATTTCCCCCCCTTAAAACTACAGCTATCTATATAGGAATTGACATTGTGGAACAGGAAAACTTAGGGTCTTGATATTTCTTTGGTCAGAGAACTAGCTCAAAGTAAATATCCAGAAATGAGCTATGATTTCCTTTTATAAATGTTTTTGTTCTCAGTTAATTTGTAAATACTTGAAAGTTGTGTAATATAGCGACTGAACTGACTTGCTAGTTTTTGTTATACTTGTCTATATGTTGTTGTATGAGTTCTATCAACACTTATCCTTTAATAGTGATATAGATTTAGTTTATTGAGCTATATCGGGAACTAGGAATCTTTTGACTAAGCTGGAGTGGGAAATTGTTAGGGCAGGTGAGGTTCTTATTTTCCACTAGTGCTCTGGATCTTATTCAGGGATTAGTTGGGATGCCCGTTGGTCTGGTTGAAGTAGATGTCTTTGTGCAACCATAAGCGGATTTACAAGAAAGTGTTAAAAGGTCCTGGTTTTTACCATTGACCGCAGATGTGAGCTGACAGTTGTGTGGTTATGTGACTAGCTACCTGTATAGGTGCTTTTGGATTCGTCCTTAATGAGTTTGTTTAATAATTGTTAGTTAATGATCATTCAGCATGTACATACTATATTTCACCTTCTAATTGTTGGGTAGGAATAGTTTTAGCATTATCTGATCTAAATAGAAACTTCCTTAGCAGAGCCTATAAATCACTGGGGCTCAAGTGCAAAGATTCTTGACCTTTTTCACTTATCTTGTTCTGTAAAAGAGGAAATCTGCATTTCTCATGGAGTGATAAAGTAATTGTCACTTTTTTTATGTTCTTCAAATTCCATTATTTGTGGAAGAAATAGTAGACAGATTTTGAGAATTTCTGATGGTCCATTATGTTGAAGCTGCGTCTGGATTTACATAAAAAGCTTAGGGAATTGTGTGGGGTACACCTTTCTTTTGCTGCGAGCAAAGAGTAGTCTGTGGCTTTGAGCCCCAGGAATGATTACATATTAGTGAGCTTGATGTTTTGCTGTCTACAACTGGAGTATTGTGTTCTTATGAGTAGTCTTATTATTGCTATATGTAGAACAGGATTCTCATGCACTCTTTTATCCTGTGGCAAATTGCAGGCAAGTTTCAATTGAGGAAGGAGAAGCGAAAGCTCGCGAACTAAATGTGATGTTTATTGAAACCAGTGCAAAGGCTGGCTTCAATATTAAAGTAAGTAATATTAGCTTCTTCCTTTGCTTCAATAAAATGTGAAAATGTGTTATCTTTTCGTATGGAAGATAACAATATGCATCATTTGTGCATTCATGCTAAGAAAATCAGTGCTTTGATGTTATTTTTCTCAACTGCTTGTTCTTTCATCCACTTGGTGTTTTGTTGCTGATAGTGCATATTCAACTTTTGCAGCCTCTTTTTAGGAAAATTGCAGCAGCATTGCCAGGAATGGAGACACTATCTTCGGCTAAGCAAGAAGACATGGTTGATGTCAATCTCAAGTCAACCAACTCAAGTGCATCCCAATCACAGGCACAATCAGGAGGATGTGCTTGTTAATTTTATGGTTTGCAATTCTATAGTTTTCGACTCAGTTTTATATTTTGTTTTTGACAACAAAGTATTATCTGTAAAGTTCTTTGTTGACTTTCGTAAAATTTGAATTTTTTTGTTTTTGGTGTTTGTTAAAGTTGGACACAGAGGTTGTCATCCTAGTTGAGTAAGACTTAGTATGTTTTCACTTATTTGTATCAGTCTCTAGACCTATGCAATTTAGCAGCCCCCTTATGGAACAAGTCTTTTAAGCGCATGTTATCAGCTGATTCATTGCAGTTTTGTAATCATAAATTTTGGTTGGACGTTCTTGAGTGAGTAATGGTTGAAACTTTATTTGTACCTCATATGCAACTTTTCCTCTTTCACAAATTTGTTAGAGCCAAATTTACACTTCTGGTTCCACTTAGGTTGGCTCTGCCCAAATTATTTATTGGTTCATACAAAATTCTAACCTGACCCATTCATAACCCAATCCATTACAAAACCCGTTTAAAATTAACACTACGTGATAAAATCCTTTTTTCCACTTGTCGATTTCAATTAATTTGTGTACCAATATAGCACAGGAGTTCAAACCTAGACCTCAGACCAATAAATCATGACAGGATAAACGATATAGATGAGTTTTTTTTTTTACAAATCGGGGTCACTTTTTTGTTCGTTTGTGTTTATTTTAAGCGTTCATATTCTCAACACTATATTTGTATCAATACCTTATTCCAATTCGTTTCTCCCTGATTCATGTTGTTTCAGAGTTGATAATTATTTTATATTTTTGAAAAAAAGTGAAAGTTGAGGGTAAATTTGATCAAATAAATGGAAAGAGAATATTCTTTATTCAATTAGATTAGTGTATCATGTATAAAATGTACCTCGTGCATCAGATCAGTCTATCTTGCGCATCAGATTAGTGTATCATGTATAAAATGTACCTCGTGCATCAGATCAGTCTATCTCGCGCATTAGATTAATGTATCAGCGCTTATTTTATTGTATCCGTTTTTTAAATTTTTGAGGGATTTCTGTAAGTATTAACTTATAAGGGACAAATGGTAATTTTGCCTTAAAAGTATGTGATTTCTGTTTTTTGCCCTACTAAAAATAATCGTTAGTTGTCCACTTTACTAAATAAAAAAAGTATTAATTAAACATTTTCTCTATTACCATTGCAATTAATTCTTTTTGACAGTGTTCACATTTATTTGTAAAATTAGCAAAGATGTTTTTCAAGGGGTGAATTAATAAAATTATTTTCTTATTCATGATTTTTTAAGCACCATTCTTCTTCACTCTCAATTAAGGCTCTTTTGGGTGAAAACTTCACAAACATTACTCAACGAACCCTTGGCTTCTCGTATAAGAAGAGAAAAAAATAACAAACTTTCTTGCAGCTTTTGATCTTTTCCCCTTTAGATGGTGAATCTAACCAGGGGCTTTGAATTAAAGGTAGCATTAAGGTGTCAAAATAAAGGGGCGGTGACATAAGTCTTAATTATTGATTGTAGGTGATAATTATGTGATAAATGATTAAGAATTGTGGAGTTGCCCTCAAGTTTATAAGTTGGCAGTTTGGTCCATTGAATTAAATGAGAGGTAAAAAGGTAACTGATTAAAACCTAATTTAACCAATTTTGGTGGAAACCAAAATTGGAGGGAAGCCACCAACGAGCTGTACCAAAAGGTGGGAAATAAAACATTTTTTCCCCCGCCTCCCCCCGTATTCCTCTTCTTATTCTTCTTCTGCTTTGTTCTTGCTCTCTTCTTGCTTGGTTGCTTGCCTTTCTTCCCGTTCTCCTCATCTTCTTCTTCTTCTTTTCGTACATTGTTGGTCTTGGCTGCTAATCCTTAAGCTTTTTTCTTCTTCTTTTCATCTTCTTGAATCAGATTTAGCTAATCTAATCAGTGGACCAAATTTCGTTCAGTATCAATTGGAATTACTTCATAAGTGATTGGGTTCACACACCATTGTTTTGGTAAGTAAAATTAACAGTTCTTTGAAATCATTCATCATCATCTGGTTAGCCGCAATTTTTTCAATAATTTGCATTCGGGTTTCCAACAGATGGCTATATATGTTGCAACAGAAAAATTATTTCAATCGTAACAGAATAGTCATATGTACATATCAGTTATATGTAACAAATATGACTTACATGTCGCCACATAATAGTCATATGTTGCAACATATGACTCACACATTTCTTCATTAGTACTAATTATTTTTTTAATTAATTTCTTCAGGTACAATAAATGGAGGGATTATTTGTAGGGATTGATTGTCGTGGTGAATGGGTCGAGAAGAAAAATCGATACATTTGGCGTTGGAAGGATGGTAAGAAACGACGAGGGTCGGTAAGGATGACTATCGAAAGAAATATTTTGTATGATGATTTTGTGAATTTAGTCATGCAAAAATGTGGATACATTTGTTAACTGAAAGATCTTGTCATGAGTTACATTCCCAATTTTTTTCATAATGAGAAAGTCTTACCTTTTAAAATAACTGATCTACATAGTTTGCTTGTTTATTTGGGAGGAGCAGAGAGACCGCCCATATTAAGAGTCTACGTGGATGAAAATCCTATCGAGGAGGATCATAATCTAGAAGAAGACCAACAACATATGTTAAATAATGAATTTGATGTTGTGGACATGAATAATCACGATGCTGAAATTGAAAAAGATGAAGTGTTGGACTTTGAGAGCAACAGTCCTCCTACACCTATTATTGGCAGCAACATTCCATGCTCTTCTCAATCATCACGTGTGAATAATGTTCAAGATGATGAAACTGGTTTTTATAAGAGAATGACATTCAAGAACAAGGAAGAACTGGCAAATTCATTGAAAATTGCTTGCTTGAAAAAAGATTTTAGACTGAAAAAGGTGATCAATTAGTAATGTGTTTTCTTTTAAATGTTCATATCCAGAGTGCAATTGGTGGCTGAGGGCTGTGAAATTTACAAGTAGCGACAAATTTGTCATTATAATTGTAACATCTCGCAATTTGAAATAGTCATTTTGGAAATAATGAAAAAAAATCTGGAAATTTGTTCAAGTTAGGAAAAGTGAGTTTTTGGTCAAATTCAAACGGCCATAACTTCTAGCTCAATATGAGTTAGATGTAGTTCCAGATATGGTTGGAAATCCCTTGGAATGATCTTTCCAACGCCGCCAAATTTGTATGATTCCGAGTTCGTATGAGTGAGATATGCCTATTGGAAGTTGGTTTGTTCGATTAAGGAAAGTCCAATCCGGATATTTTTAAAGGATATTTTGGTCTTTTCCATACCCAATCGGTTTAATTCATTTTAGGTAATATTATTAAGGGTCTAAACTGAACTTGGTCAGTTTTACGCTTGTGGGAAAAGGTTAGGGTTTTGGAGAAAGAACGCAAAAGAAGAAGAAAGGAAAAAGGAGCCAAAATCATCGAGTTCGTCAAGAATAACTTGTGGATTTCGTCGGGGGTGATCCCTACAAGGTGTCACGCCCCGAGACTACCCCCGAGACGCGGACACGGGACTTAGGACCACAAGTGATCCCAAGCTAACCCTGCTGGCATGATCATGAGCATACTAAAGATAATAAACTGATGCGGAAGCTAAATCATAATTAAAATGAAAAGATGGGGAATACCCATATACTGTAACTGAGATAAATGATAACT
>JAJOOS010002623.1:0-72340 GCA_029582725.1 Solanum chiquidenum
TGTGCGTTGGACAAGTATTTTGTAAATGAGCTTGACTCTTATTCTATGATGTCGTTTTGAAATGGTTTGCCCTTAGTCCCTATTTCCCGTTAATTAATGTTGAATGTACTTCCGCGACCGATGAAGTGTGATGACAAGTTTGAGAGGTTTGTTTGGGGTTCCTTCGGGTTCCTCATTCGCCATGTCACGTCTACGCCCTAGGCTTGGGTCGTGACACCATCTTGGCGAGAAAACAAGTGGTTCGGCGAACCACCGAACAAATCAGCGAGGCCAATTTCAATCGCCTAAAATTACAGAATAATTTTGCTGAAAAAGGCACGTCAAAATGGCGAGAAGAGAAGCACTCGACGAATTGCCGTCTGGGTCGTTTAAGCCAATCTTACTTCTCCGAGTGGACTTCGTGTTGAAATTCTCGAAACGTAAAAATACAATTTTGAAAAGAAGAAAAGGAGTTCCCACATTTTCACTTCTGGATTTTGAGTTCTTAAATTCTAGAACATTGTTTTTACATTTTTTTTGCATGATTTTAGAGATTGTGAGATTTTTAGCTTTAATTTGAGCATTCAGAGACTTGTGGATCATTGCTCAATCTGATGGAGAACTTTTTTGGTAACGATTTCTTGTTCTTTATTATATTTGGCTATAACCCCATTCTGGGGGTGTGATTATGTAGTTGAATTGATTAATTAGCTAATGGGTGTTGTTAGTTACTGATTTTATTGTTGATTTGAAGTGGGTTTAATTAATAGTTTGTGTTTTGATTGAGGAATTATAGTTCAAAATGCAACTCTAGTTTAGAACATTATACTTGCTTGAGAAAGAAGTGTTAGAGTTTAATTATTAGTTGATGATAGTATTGACTGTGTTGTTACTAATCTAACTTCCAAAAGTGGGTTTTAATGCAATCTGACAAATCTAGCTTGAAAAAGTAGATTGATTAATGTAATGGGTTGTTAATTTGTGTTGTGCTTGTTGAGGTTCAAAATAACTTACTTTATTCAAAATAGTTGAATGTGAAATGGCTATTGCACCCAAAATCTAGCCTACCCACTGAGATTCAATGACTTTGAGTAATTAGTAATCACCCACTACGCGAAATTAATATTTAACTTTATCACACTCCCAAGGAACCTTCTCTAAATGCTTACTTTCGGTGTTGGTAGTCGTAAATTTGTTACCTGAATCCCCCCATTTGACACTAATTGTCAAAACCTTGTGATTTAATTTATTGTTGCGAAATTTCTAGATCTACAAATGATTAGAACACTATTTTACTGCTTAATTGAATTCTTTATCATATCACTCCCTGTGAGATCGACCCCAACTCTTAGTTGGGTTTATACTTGTTAGTGACTGCCTACTCTTAGAATTGGATGAAGTGTCGTTGAGCGTTATCATTAATCATTTCCACTTGCATTCCAGAAGATCTAAATTGTGAGCAACGAAATCTGCAATACACCTCCTCATACTATTCCACCAATAGACTTCACTCAAGTCACAATACATTTTTGTGGAACCAGGATAGATTGAATATCTGGAGTTATGAGCTTCCTCCATAATCCTCTCTTGGAGCTCATCCACATTTGGCACACAGAGTCTACCTTGATACCTCAATACACCATCTCCCCCTTGTTCAGAAGCCACTACCTTTTCTTATGAACATTCGCCTTTATTCAAGCAAAATGGGGTCATGGTCTTGCTTCTCCTTCACCTCAGACACTAGTGATAATTCATTCCCATTCATCACCATCACCACCACCACTCCACCTTCAATGGAATCTAACAACTGGACGTGCAAGTATGTGCATATCATTGGCCAATTCTTTCTTGCCTTCCTCAACATAGGTAATACTTCCCATAGATAACCTTCTCAACGTATCAGCAACAATATTAGCCTTACCTAGGTTATAGAGGATAGTCTTGTCGTAATCCTTGAGTAACTCTAACCACCTCCTCTGTTTGAGATTAAGCTCTTTTAGGATGAAAACATACATAACACTCCAATGATCGGAAAACACATCTACATGGACACCATAGAGATAGTGATGCCATATTTTCAATTCAAATACTACCGCTGCCAACTCGTGATCATGAGCCCGGTAACTCTTCGCATGACTCTTAAGCTTTCTGGAGGCATAAGCTATAACTTTACCATTCTGCATCAATACGCAAATGAGTCCAACTACGGACGCATCACAATACACAACAAAGCCTTGTGTACCCTCTGGTAGGGTCAACACTTGGGCAGAGTTTGTGCATATCATTGGCCAATTCTTTCTTGCCTTCCTCAACATAGGCAATACTTCCCATAGATAACATTCTCAACATATCAGTAAAAACATTAGCCTTACCTGGGTTATAGAGGATAGTCATGTCGTAATCCTTGAGTAACTCTAACCACCTCCTATGTTTGAGATTAAGCTCTTTTTGGATGAAAACATACAGAACACTCTTATGATCGGAAAACACATCTACATGGACACCATAGAGATACTGATGCCATATTTTGAAGGTAAATACTACCGCTGTCAACTCGAGATCATGAGCCCGGTAACTCTTCGCATGACTCTTAAGTTTTCTGGAGGCATAAGCTATAACTTTACCATTCTGCATCAGTACGCAAATGAGTCCAACTACGGACGAATCACAATACACAACAAAGCCTTGTGTACCCTCTGGTAGGGTCAACACTTGGGCAGTAGTTAACCGAGTTTTCAATTCCTAAAAGTTTTTCTCACAGGCTTCAGACTATTGAAACTTTACTTTCTTTTGAGTAACCTTTGTCAACGGGGATGAAAGAGATGAAAATCCCTCGAAAAACCTTATACAGTAACCAGCCAATCCCAAGAAACTCTCAATATCAGTCGGAGATATGGGTCTTGGCCAATTCTGCACTGATTCAATCTTCTGAGTGTCAACTTAAATCCCTTCACCAAAAACAATGTTGTCTAAAAACGTCACAGAATCAAGCCAAGACCACACTTAGAAAATTTAGCATACAACTCTCTATCCTTGAGAGTTTGGAGAACTATTCTGAGATAACTAGTGATATACTGTGAGTTTACGGTATTTTTGATGCATTTTGACTTAGAGTTTGTGTTTGTCTTGGTCAATTTTGTTATTAGATATAATGTTTAATGTTATTATTTACAGGAAATTGGTTTGGAAGCGATTGACAGAAAAATGGATTGAAATGGTAGCAACAACAACTAACGAAGCCAACGACATATCATAGTTCTAATGACGGCTCGTAGGATATGTAGCGTAGGTGAAGTATAGGGAAGTCTGACCAAGTGTGGAACCAAGGAAGCCTATGAAAGACCATAGGTTGAACCACGGACCATCCTGCACTTCCGTCGATTTAATTAGAAAGTTTGAGTTCCAGTACCTACACTATAGAGGTGACCCACAGACCGTAGGTCGGCCCATGGTCCATAGGTCGTGCCGTCAATAGAAAACCGCATCTGACCCAATTTTCTTTATTTTCATTTCCTAGTTGGTTTAGGACTTGAGTACTATAAATACTAGTTGTTATTTCCGTTTTTGGAGGTTAGACAATATTGTATACTTTTGTTTTGGGCTTTTGGAATTATATTGCAAACTTTTAGCCATTTAATTCTGAAAAAGAGTTTTATGCAATTTACACTTTGATTTTCAATTCAAGATTTTGGTTTTCAGGTATTCTAATTGTAAGTTCATGATCTCTTTAAACCCTAATATGAATTGTGAACTCTCAAGCATGAGTAGCTAAATCCACAACTAGGGTTGTGGGAACCATAAGCAATTAACAACTTATAACTAATAACTAAGTAATTCTTGAATAGTGTTTATGCATGTGTTGTTAATATTTTCGTTTAAAAGTCTTTCTAGCGGTGTGCAATGTTAGAACTTGCCTTGTTCCTACATGCCTTACCAAGGGGGTAATGAATGAGAAAAAGATTAAACAACAAAGATTTAGTTAAGGATTTGTTGCTATCTAATAGGCTGACTTTAATCAGTTGACGTGAGGGTGAAGGTAAGAGTTAGTAAAGCACACACCCGTATATTTTCCAAGTCGCAAGTAAAAGTTTCTACTTAGATTACCAATCGCTTAGGAATATATACCTTATCGGCCTTGCATGTCAAACACTAGGATAGAATTACTATTATTAGGAATACTGTGTTAAGAGCTTGTGGGGAACACATATGCCCTAGTTTCCATCTTATATTGATATCTCAATTGTGAATCTTGCTTACTTGTTACATATTAATTCAAATTAGCAAATTGTTACTTTATTTACACAATCCCCCTTTTGTTTACTTTTCTCGGAAATAGTTTGACTAAAAAGAGATAATTGTTAGTTAAGTTGAAGTCTAAACCATATTCCTCGTGGGATCGACCCCAACCTACAAGTTGGGTTCTTTACTTGATAACGATCGCTTATACTTCTTTAGGGAGGTGTAATTTGAGCGTATCAAATTTTGGCACCACTGCCGGTGAATACAACTTTTATATTAAGTTTAACTACATTAGTGAACTTTAGTTAAGTATTTCCTGATTTTATATTTTTGTTTTGTTTTTGTTTTCTTTAGGTTTTACCTCTTGTCACTACAAGAAATAGGTTTTTTTGCGATGACTTTTAGTGGCGGCACATAGAGGTGCCACTAAAGTAAGGGCTTTAGTGGCGACATCAAATTGTTGCTACAGAAGGTTCTATTTATAGTGGCGACTCTAAATGTCGTCACTAAATGCTACATTTTTAGTGGAGACAAGTCACAAGTCGCTCCTAATATGAACTAATTTTCTGATAAAATTTAATTGAAAAAAGTATTTGTCACGACCTATAAGAGTCCCTACAAAAAAAAGAGATAGCAGCGACTTTGTTGCCACTAATGGTTGAACTTTCGTGGCGGCCTGTAATGTTGCCACAAAATCTTTTATTTCGTATTAATTATAATTTTATATATAAATTCATCTTTTTCTTAATACAAGTAAAGAAGTTAGCCTCTGTTCGAACCTTAATTAGTACTTACTAAATAAATGCTTATTGTTAGGGGTGAGCATAAATCGATGAGAACCGAAGATATTGATTGAATCGATTTTTTTGTTTATATTCCCTCGGTTATAGTTTTTATGTTTTGATTATTCGATTTATTTTTAGTTTTAAAAAGATAAATTTGATAAAATTAAATAATCAAACTTATACGTACTTATATTTTCTCTAATCTCATTTACTTCTTCAAATTTTATATTGCAAACATAGTCAATCTATTTTAAAGTGATTCGTGTATATACATATTTTCAAGTCCCCTCATAAAAGTATGAACTAAATTTATGTTTAGAAATATATATTTATTTTCAAAGTGATATTATTGCTTTCTAATTAAGGAGAAATTATAAGAAACGGATTAGTTTATTAAGTTTTATTGCTATATTATAAATATAAGAGTATTTTTAAAAACTAAATATACTTAATAATCGATAAATTTTCAAGTAACGTACCAAACGTATTAGTAATATTTACACTTTGAAAATCAAATAACGACTTTTTTAAAAATAATACAATCTCAGCTATTACATATTAAAAAAACATATCATAAAAATTTGCAAAACTGAAAAGCCAAATCAAAATAAATTGAAAAAAACTTTAAAAAAAACCAACTAAATCAAATTGATTTTGATTTGGTTTAATTTTTAACTTTTACCAAATTGAAAATCGAATCAATAGAATGACAACCTTTATTTATAGTAATTATATTTACCTAAACATATATATGTAAAATAAATACAAATATATAAAAAGGTTTTATAGTTTTAGAATTATTTGAGTAAGTACTTGGAGTAATTTTGATAATTTAGTTAAAACATTGTTTTAATAAGTGCTCAATTATTAAAACTCTTTGCACCCTACAAAGATAACTACTTTAGAGAAACTTCTTTTATTCTTAGTTTTTTAGTTTGTAAGAATACTTCTTTTAATATCCTCATTTAGATAATTCCAAAAAAAATATTAAATAGGCGATAAATTAAATAGAATAATAAAAGACCTAGAATGAATCCAATTCCCATTTCCCCCAATTTCTCCCCTCCGCCTCCCAAATTTACCTCCGCCTTCAATCTCCAGCTTCACTCATTTTTTACTCAGCAATGTGTATCCCCTTTTAGGTACTTAATTATGTTGCATGGTCGGTGTAAAGATGGAAAATTGGTCAGATGATTTCCTTAATGTAAAATTGTGGGATGAATCTGAACTTCGAAGTTCGATAAGAAGCAGCAAGGCTCAAACCACTCCTTTTCTCGGTATTTCTAAATTAATGATGGTGTGGACAACGTCGACTATACAAGGTGAATAAATTACATAAAATTACCAGATATATTAGCATATTATTCATTAGTGATATTTTGGGTAAAAAACTCCTCGTATTTCTTGGTGTATATTTATTTTCTTTAAAGTGAGAATGAGCAATCCAAAGGTGCATATACTAATTTATTTTCTTTTTGTTTCATCTACTTTACTGTATGCGACCTTAATTTGTGTTTGTAATTATTTTTCAACTTTTCTTGTATTTGGTGATCTGAGCCGAGGATTGTCATGAATTTTTTGTTATTTATATTTGGGGTAGGGCTTGGATTCGAAGGTATGCGGACTAATTTATTACATTGAAAGGCATATTGAAGGAGCTTTAGGATCTGTAGAAGGATCTTCTTTTGTAGGCTAATTTGGAAATGAAAGAAGTCTCCCACATCCACCAGTGTTGGTATGTCGGCTGTACATCCTATTTTTCCTTCCACTTCTCATTCTTTATGGTTCCTGAGCTTATTGTCTTAGTTTTGTTAGCTTATGACCAATATTTAGGTCCCCGTGTTGAACTTATGGTGTGTTATGCGGCTTTGTGAGGCTCTTGTTGCGAAGTTTAGAACATGGAGCATAAGAACAAGTCTAATTTTGTATTTATATGTTTCTATACGAACAATATTCATGACTTAAATGTTTGATTCTATAACATTACTATCTGTTTCATATACTCTTATTGTTTCTATAAAACCTAATTTCATACTTGTTAATCTCTGATTTTTATTTTTTCAGAAACAAGGGAAATCCTTTAGATATTTTGAATATGTCTTGATTGTTAACCGCCTAAAATAGAATATATTGAGTCTTTTTAGTATAAATATTACATCTCTATCATATAAATGACAAACTTTAATGTATGATAACATTTCATACTCATTGGGTAAGAAATGTTGTTTTACTATTTTGAATCCTCTCTTTTGCCGGCTGCAAGCCAAGATTGCTCATTGTGAAACATATTTTATTCTACTGGTTAGTGCTCTTTCAAAGTAATTATAATTTAAACGTGGTAGTTCTTAGTAGTTAAAAGTTACTACCTCAGTCTACATATATTCAGATAGCTCGAATGCGTTAAGCATTTAATGGAAAGCATTCAGGTATGATTCTAGATCTTATTGTTGCTAGTTTTTTTTTATTAATAGATGCATTATGAGAATTGATCTTTGTTTGTCTGATACGGATACTAACATTGGTGAGGCACTACAGAAAATTGCCTCTCTACCTTTGAGGTAGAGGTAAGGTTCAGACACACTTGATTTAACACATTATTGAGCTCTATCCTACCCGAATTCTTTGTGAAGCAATTTTAGATAATACCCTTAAATTAGTACGAGGTTTTTCTACACTACTTCCACCATGTAGGAGCACATTCATATTATATACATACATAAACCTAATTTCATATGTAATAATTACAAAATATCTTTTCAAAAGATTGATCATCAAATTTAGTTTAATTGCTCATGGAGGATGCATTAAAGGGGACTGAAATTCTCATAATAAAGGTCCACAAAGTTGGATCTACAACACTGTGATCCCAAATAGTGTAAGCCTTAGTTGTACGACCGCTTCACTTTTCATGCCCCCCTCGTGTTGGATTCTCCAAAAATACACTATTTTTGGCGAATCGGACACACGCCCGTTGACATTGTGAAGAGTCCGAACAACATAGGCATAAACTTGTTTTTCTTGAATGGTTCCTTCTGCAATTAACTTTATAAGAACTGCAAAAGTGTGTTCATAATAGTTAACTAGAGTGACAATTACAGTCAATCTATACCTAATTCTTGGAGGCTAGTAAGATATAACACTTAACTGTAGATTGCAATGAAAATTTATCCTATTCTGGCACATATCTGTAATATATTTTTTGAATGAAGTGTTTATGTTTTAAAATATATACTTTAATTCTACATTCAATATGAGAAAAAAGTTATAACATATTTCAGTTTTAGTAGACTACTACGTGTTATCTTGATGATCGGAATGATGGAAAATGGATCATGAAGGAACATTTGAAGCTCCATCTCCTAGAGTCTTGAACATGTTATATGGCATATAACTCTGTGAAGTGACCAAGTGCACTTTGCCAATTTATTCATAGTCTTGAATTGTGTCTTTGATTTTGCTTCAACATTTTGTTCATATAAAATAAAGTTATAGAATTCTCATGCATCACATGATATACATATAAGGCTATTAAGTTGAGTAACAATCTTTAGAGACGCCACCCAACACATGCATTTCTGCTGAGGAATAGTTGAGGTGTGACTCCTTAATTTGAGAGAAAAAAGTCCAGTCAATGGTTTGAAGCTTTTTCAATACCTAAAAGGTCTTTGTTTTAGGTATTTGGCAATTTTTAAGATGTGAGCTTATTGTATTAGGATAAAACTGTGTTGTACAATTTTTATTAGTCATATTGTCACTTTTCTCTTAAATGCATTCTATAATCTTTCACTTCAAGGTTACCTCTTTTGTTGTAGTATTACATTATAACAATTGTTAAAGAAATCCTATTTTTAACTCTTAATTACAGGGACAAGATTCTAGAGCAAAAATGGTGTCGAGGAAGGACAAGTTAGAAGGCCTTTCATGTTTTCTTTTCATTAAATGTGTAAAGTTGCATTGAAAAATACATTCTTGTGTAAAACATTTAATTGAATAATATTGGATGCTTTTAATATTGGCAAGTAATTTATTGATATGTACATATATCAATAAATTTCATAAATTAGGTGGCCATAGAAATTGATAAAAATATTGGATATTGCGTTTGTTGGAAAAAATAGGCTTTAGTGGCATTCAGAGTTGCCACTAAATATATAACTCGTTTAGTAGAGATAATAGTTGCTCTTAAAGCTCATGCTATTGTGGCAATAAGAGTTGCCACTACATGTATAACACTGTTGTGGCAATATATGTCGCCACTAGAAGACATTTTTAGTGGCGACAAGAGTTGCCACTAAACGTATAACGCTATTGTGACGAGCAAAGTCGCTCCTGAAAGTCAATTCTTAGTGGCGACTTATCTAGCATCAACTTTGGGGAACTTTTTTTGTGGCGTGTTTGTTCAGTTTTTGCAGCGTGAAATGTCACCACAAATATGTTCTTTTGTGGTGACTTACAAGGGTCGTCACAAAAAACTTTCAGTTATGGAAGTACCTGCCACAGTGCTAAGGTCGCCACTATAAGTTAGGGACATTTTGGGTTATTGTGATGACTTTCGTCGCCGCTAAAGGACTGATTTCTTGTAGTGTGTGTATGCCAAGTACACAGAGTCGAGACGAACCGTTGACCCCCTACGATCCTGAATTGGAAGAACTTTGAGGAAAATGGCTAATCAAGGGGTACACAATAATCCAATCGGAGATGGTCAAGGAGATGGTGCTGAGTTTCAACCGCCTAGAGTTGTTAATGTGCCCGCTTAGGTTCAAGGTGGTCATCTAATCGGAAATGCAGAAAGGGTGCAGAATCCGCCAGTACCAACGACTCGTTATAACTACAAAGTTAACTACGATGCCGTTGGATCATATAGGACTATTGTTCTCCCTTCTCTACCTCTAGGACATACATTTGTGGTGACCAACAGACTTATGCAAATGCTTACACCAAGAGAGTTGTTTTCTGGGTTAGCTTCGGAAGATCCATACGCTCACATGGCTAAATTGTGTAGTGTCTGTAAGGGTTGTGTGGGACGACAGGAAGTGGATATTTTCACGACCCACGGGTACACCCTAGATTTAACATGTCGTACTAGACCCCGAAAGGCCTAACACAAGATACTTAGCATATCAAAACATAAAGCAATAGAAATGATGCAGAAATTTTACAACTTTTTCCATAAAATCAAAGTCTTTTATAAAAGCAAGTGGAGGTCTACACTTGTCTCATTTTAGCCATCTATTACAATACTTGAATCAAATAGGGACACAACCCATACAACATAGTCCAAAAATGAAATACTAGAAACAAAACTCAAAGTGAAATTCCCACCCTCGAATTATGAGGACTCACCATAATCAAGGAGAATAGTCAAATCCAAGCTTGAAACAAATGAAGATCGCCTTAAGAACCGAGCCCTACACTTGTGGAAAATGTAGGAAAATATGGGTTAGTACAAAAATGCACTAAGTATAATAGTCATGCATAAAAACCTTGAAATCATGCTAAAAGGGACATTTTAGTTGAATGCATGCAACTTACTAAGTTAAAGCATCATTTTGAAAACCACGGAAAAAGCACATTTCATAAGCATAATCTCCAACATAGACATAATATTAGCATAAGTCAACATACGGCATAATCCAATAGCATAGGAGAAACCACATAATCATAAACATAGCCCATCCTTAAAGCCTCATAACATAAGAGAAACTTCATAAGTAACCTTCAAGTCATACTTGTGCAATACATCGATGAGATCCCATAATCCCACACATGCTAAGTACAACTTTTAGGCAATCATACCTTTTTATCATATTTTGATCCCATCCTTAGCTTATTTCTCATAGACAGGAAACATTCATCTTTAGTCACTCAAATCAAGGAAAGAAACTCATAGCAACAATCCAAGTTAAGCACACATCATTACATAGACCTTAAAATAACATAAGAGGAACATACCATAACTACCCTCAAAGCCTACTTGTGCAATGCATGAATGATATCCCATAATCCCACCCATACTAAGTAGAGCTTCTTGAGGAGCCATAGTTCATAATCATTCATAGTGGGGATAAACCTTAACTGACATAGACCATGTGAGCTAAACATGGAATCCGGTGATACCCACACCGAAAAGGGTGTCCTACTTGCCTAAGGTAGAACCATTAACTTAGCTTAGGTGGATCCACTAGCTAAAGACATATGAGGGAACATAGTTATGGGACAAGGAGATTTCTACTCGATACCCTGCCTCAACTCTCGTGAGGGCATCCATCTCAAAAGATTACTTCTAGAAACCCTACCTCAATTCACATAAAGGCTTCCATATCATATCAATATCCACTAGGTCCTATGCATTAATCCCCACAGAGTACTTATCATATCATTACTTGAGTTCATTTATTTTATGGAAGAATGTATCAACACTTAATCCAACATCATTCATAGGATAGCTCATAGATTCAATAGGTGTGAATAGCCTTTCAACCTAAGAATCATCATATTGTGAGAAAACCTTACACAACATGTCATCATCATTCATAGGTGTATAATTGAGAATAGCCTTTCAATCCACACAACAACATTATAATCATAATCACTTTACTCTCAAAGTGCTCTTAAAGCATGTATACAAGTCTCATAATCAGACATAATTCTCATACATTGTCCTTCAAGGACAATAGATCATATTTAATCAACACATTTAGAATTACTACATTATATATGGATAATAAACATAATTCAACTAACTCAATTACAATAAGCACCACCTCATAGAATTCTTCTATAATCAACAAACCCACATCACAAGATCATAATTAAGTAATATGAGTTTTCTTGGATTCTTGGGGGAATTCAACATAAAAACCATATGAAATCATCAATTTATACAGAATATATCATGAATCAATCATTAGAAACATTTTTGAAAGGAACCCATGAGATTGAAGTCAAACCCTAACATTTGGGAAATCACTAGTTTCGAAATTGAATTTGGAGGGCCTCAACGGATGAATTATATCCATAGATGAAGACCTAAAATACCTTAGCAAATAAATCCAATGGAATTGAGTAGAAAACCTAGCTTCTTGAACCCTAGCTCCCACTTCTTTCTTCTTCTTTATCTTTGAGTTTTCTAGAGAGAGAATATTTGTAAAAGATGAACTTTTGGGATTTTGATTTGGATTTTGGGAAATAATGAAATGAATGGGTGTATTTTGACTTAAAAAGACTTATATAGGTGCGTAAAAGTAAGGCAAAACGACTTCACTTTGATTTTGCATAAAAAGGAAATAACCAAAACACCCCACTTTACGTGAGTTGCCCAAGTGTCACGAGGGGCCCCACGAACCGTGGTCATGACCATGAGCAGTGGTCCCACTCGTGTACTTGAGGCAATGGCTAGGAACAATGTGCCTTTAGCCCTCAAGCCCAAGGCGATCTCACGAGGGGTTCTACGAGCCGTGGAGAAAGCCACGAGCCGTGGTCCCTCTCATGGGCCTTGACGCAGTGGATTGCCACTTCCTCACAAAGCTCACACCACCAATCTCCTCCATGAGCCTTCCCACAAGTCGTGGTCTTCACCACGAGCCGTGAAGTGGCTCGTGAAAGAGGGCCTATTTTGGGCAACTTTTGGGGAGCTCAGTGCCTAGGCTACCACGGACCACATCATGAGTTTTGGTCCCCAACACGAGCCATGGTGGTTGTCGTGGTCACTAAGGTAGTGTGTAGGGGAGAGTGGACTACCTTGGTCCTCTCCCTTGGCCCTTGCCCACCTCCTTGACTCTAACCCTCTCGATTAGCTCTAGTTTGGCCTACTAGTTTCTGGGGTACTACAGATATGAACATCATAGGTTTAAGAGTATTCCCTTTGTCATTGACTTGTGATGTTGCTGCGTGGTTTTCTAAGCTGCCATACAATTTGATCTATACATAGGAGCAATTGCATAAGGTGTTCATGGTGAGGTTTTTCTCGGTGTCAAAGAATTTTAATTACAAGGATAAAATGAATGATTTCACGGCACTACGTGGAGAGTCGGTAAGCAGTTCATGGGATAGGTTCACTAGATTCATGATGACTATTTTGAATTACCGCATAGATGATGAGTCAGTGAATGCGTACTTCTACCGAGGATAGGATGACAATGGAAAGGTTGTGTTAGATACTATTGCTGGAGGATCATATGGTGAGTGCACTTTTGAGGAGTTCGCTGAAAAACTTAAGAGGATTTCCCAAAACAATAAGACATGGAACACTAGAAAGGAAAATACAGGTAGGAGATCCTTCTGTAATAGAAGAATCTAGGGATTATAATGACGTTACCGAAACTCCGAAGGATGATATAGAGAAGGAAGCTGAGGTGCCCCAAAATGTTGTTCCCATATCTAGACCTCCACGTCCATTTCCACAGAGATTGGTGTAAAAGACTGAAGAGGTAAAATATCGCAGGTTTATAGGTATGTTGAAGGAACTATCCATAAATGTCCAATTGATAGAAGCTTTGGAGCAGACCCTTGGGTATGCGAAATTCATGAAAGACTTAGTGACAAAAAAAGAAGGCTATCAGTTTTGAGGATGATGAGAGGCTGCAACATTGTAGTGTTATTTCTACTAGGTCACTTGTGCAAAAGAAAGAGGATCCTGGAGCTTTCACTATTCTTTGTACCATTAGGATTCTACACTTTGTGAAAGCTTTGAGTGATTTGGGTTCAACATTAATTTGATGCCATTGTCCATATAAAAGAAGTTGGGTTTAGGAGCTCCAAAGCCGACTGCGATGCATTTACTTATGGCCGATAGAACTATGAAGAAGCCCATTGGAGTGCTCCATGTTGTCCTTGTGGAAAGTAGAGTCATTCATCATTCAGACAGACTTTGTGATACTTGATTGTCAGTCTGATTTTGAGGATCCCATCATCTTATGGAGATCATTTATTGCTACTGGGCTTGCCTTGGTCGACATGGAAAAAGGGCAGATGAAGTTTTTATTAAATAATGAGAAGGTAACTTATAACAGCTCAAGGTCTATGAAGCATAAAAGTGATCTTAAATCAGTATCGGTGGTAAATCATAGTGTGGAGCAAGAATCTAAAGTGTCTATTTGGGTTATGTAAACCACGTTCACTTGCCCTTATGGGACTTTCGCCTTCAATAGGATGTCATTTGGATTATGTAATGCTCCAGCAACCTTCCAGCATTGTATGATGTAGATATTTTAAGTTATGGTGGAGGACACGATAGAGGTATTTATGGATGATTTCTCTGTGGTAGGTGACTCATTTGATGATTGATTGACACATTTGGTTACTAAAATGGTGTGAAAATTGCAATATTGTGCTCAACTAGGAAAAGTACCACTTTATGGTTAAAAAGGGCATAGTTTTGGGTCATCGGATTTCACAGAAAGGTATTGAGGTTGATAGAGCTAAAGTTGAGGTAATAGAAAAGCTTCCACCACCCATATTTGTAAAAAGTGTTTTAAGTTTGCTTGGGCATGCAGGTTTCTACCGGAAGTTCATAAAAAAAAATTCTAAAATTGTATACCCATTGTGCAAGCTACTTGAAAAAAAGTGTAAGTTTGATTTTGATGATGCTTTTCTGAGAGAATTTGGAGAGTTAGAAGAAAAGTTAACTTCGGCAGCTATCATTATTTCACTGGATTGGGGGCAACCGTTTGATGTGATATGTGAGGCAGGTGGGGTGGCGCTTGGTGTGGTATTAGGATAGAGGAGAGAGAAAATTCTTCATCTGGATTTACTATGTCAGCAAAGTCCTGAATGTGGTTCAAAAGAACTATACGGTGACTAAACAAGAACTCCTTGCGGTGGTTTTTGCATTTGAGAAATTTACATCCTACTTGCTTGGTAATAAGGTCATAGTGCATACTGACCATTCTGCATCGAGATATCTGATGGCTAAAAAGGATGTTGGTCACTTGTCCATACTAGAGGAGGAAGTTATGATCAAGGTAGAGGATGGAGTTGAGATTAATGATGTGTTCCCTGATGAACAGGTATTGGCTGCTTCTTATGATCTTATCCCTTGGTTCGTAGTTTTGCTAACTACTTGGGAAGCAATTTGGTTCCATCGAATCTGTCATTTCACCAAAGGAAAAAATTTGTGTGTGATGTGAAGAAATTCTTTTGGGATGAGCCTTACTTGTTTCGTGGTTGTGCTGATGGGATTATTCATCGGTGTGTGCCCGAGGTTGAGATAATGAGTATACTAGCGGCGTGATATTCACCGCCTGTTGGTGGGCACCATAAAGGTATCCAAACTGCCCATAACATTTTGCAGTGTGGGTATTACTTGCCTACCATCCACCAAGATGCTCATGATTTCGCCAAGTCTTGTTATCATTGCCAACGTGCAGGAATTTTGAAAAAGCAAGAACTACCAAAGA
This sequence comes from Solanum chiquidenum, assembly GCA_029582725.1. Classification (NCBI taxonomy): domain Eukaryota; kingdom Viridiplantae; phylum Streptophyta; class Magnoliopsida; order Solanales; family Solanaceae; genus Solanum; species Solanum chiquidenum. Next base: position 15,401 of record JAJOOS010002623.1, read on the forward strand.
ACCCAATAATAGTGATTGAGCTTTTTGATGTTTGGGGTCTTTACTTCATGGGTCAGTTTGTGAGTTCGAATGAAATGAATTATATTCTTGTGGCAGTTGACTATGTATCAAAATGAGTGGAAGCAGTCGCGCTTTCAAACAATGAGGGAAAAAGTGTCACCGCATTCCCAAAAAATAATATCTTCTCCAGATTTGGTACACCAAGGGAAATCATAAGCAATGGAGGTTTTGACTTTTGTAATAAGTTGTTCAAAGCGTTGCTTGAGAAGTGTGGTGTTCGCCACAACGTAGCAACCCCGTATCATTCACAGTAAAACGGGCAAGTTGAAGTGTCGAATCGTGAGATAAAGTAAATTCTTGCAAAGACCGTAAATGCTAACAGAACTGATTAGTCAAGGAGGCTTGATGATGCTCTATTGGTTTATCGCACTGCATTCAAAACTTCTATAGGTATGTCCCCCTACAAACTTGTATGTGGGTAGTCTTGTCTTTTGCTTGTAGAGCTAGAGCATAAATCAATGATAGCGCTAAAGAAATTGAATTTGGATTGGGCCTCCGCATCGAGTCAAAGAATGAGTGACCTGAATGGGCTTGATGAGTTTTGCCTAAAAGCATATGAATGTTCGGACTTGTACAAGAAGAAGAAGAAGAATTACAATTATCAGAAAATCGATAAGCGTGAGTTTGTTGCACGTGATTTGGTGCTCTTATTTAACCCAAGGTTGTGCTTGTTTCTTGGCAAGCTCAAGTCCAATTGGATCGCGCCATTCAAAGTAACTCAAGTATTTCCACATGGAGTATTGAACTCAAGAACAACAAAGGAAGGAGGTTCAAGGTGAACGGTCAGAGAATAAATATCTACTTTGGGAAATCTAAGAGTGTCAATGAAGTGATAGAGGAATGGGATCTTGGTGAAGTCTTAGTAACTAAGGTGTATGCTTCATACCGCGACGTTAAATCTAGTGCTTCTTGGGAGGAAACCCAAGATGTACAATCTAGCCAACTATAGGAGATTCTTTTTGACATGGGGAGTTTTTATTAAATTTGCAGTTTTCTACATAGATATTTGTTAATTTTTAGTTATAGTGTTGGATAGATATAGATAGATAGGTTCTGTGTCTAAAAAGTGTCTAGAAAATGTAAAAAGGAAGTCCTACTGTTTGCTCATGTGCAGGGAAGATAAGGAAAATTCTGCAAAAATTTAGTTGTTGCAGTGGTCTACGGGTCACATAGACGGTATGTCGGTCCATCCATGGACCGTGGATGGCATCCGTAGATCCCAGGTATGTTTTCTGATTTTCACCAAGTGTTGGAGTGCACCATGATACCCATCGATGGACTGTAGGTCGATGCACGGATCGTCGATGAAGTCTCGTGGGTCTAAGTTAGGCTTACAGTCGACCTGACCCAAACTCCATCAAAATAAAAACCTTTCATGTTTTAAAACACCCTACATTTCCCACCTTTCATAACCATTTTAAAACCTTCCAATTACCCCATAATCTCCCATTAAACCCCCCCCCCCCCCATCACTCCTAAACAATTCCCATTTTCCATTTTAGATCATTCCCCCATATTTCTCTCCCAAATCTCTTGTTCATATCCCAACTGTTGTCTTGACTCTAGAAGATGGTTCAAACGGTTATGCGGTTTATTGTGATGCATCCAGGGTCAACCTAGGTTGTGTGTTGATGCAGAAGGGTAAGGTCATATCTTATCCTTTCAGACAACTTAAGGTCCATAAAAAGAACTACCCAACTCATAACCTTGATCTTGCAACCGTCGCATTGTCCTAAAGATGTGTAGACACTATTTGTATGGTGTTCATGTTGATGTGTTCACAGATCATAAGAGCCTCCATTATGTCTTAACCTAGAAAGAGTTGAATATTCGTTAGAGAAGATGGCTTGAATTCGTTAGTAGCGGAGGTTAAAGAGAAACGAGATAGTGATCATGGATTGCTTTAGTTAAAAAGTGCAGTTAATTAGCAGAGAGTTAAGGTGTTCTACCAAGGGGGAGATGGTGTGCTTCATTACCAGGGCAACTTATGTGTTCCAAATATGGGTGAGTTGAGGCAACAAATATATACAGAAGCCCATAATTCAAGATATTCTATTCATCTGGGTGCCACTAAGATGTACAGTGATCTACGGGAAGTCTTTTGGTGGAAAGACATGAAAAGAGACATAGCAGACTTTGTGGCTAAGTGTCCTAACTTTCAATAGGTTAAAGTACAACATCATAATCCAGGATGTGTGCCTTAGGAGATTAACATTCATATGTGGAAGTGGTAAGTGATAAACATGGAATTCATTACGGGTTTACCTCGTACTCGCTGACAACATGATTCCATTTGGGTGATGGTCGACAAAGTCACTAAATAAGCTCACTTCTTGGCAGTAAAGACAAAAGATTCAGCAAAGCACTATGTCAGTCTCTACATTAGCGAGATATTCAGGTTGCATGGGGTTCCCTTGTCTATCATCTTAGATAGAGGTCATCAGTTTACATATCATTTTTGGAAGTTGTTTTAAAAAGGTCTAGGTACTCAGGTAAATCTCAGTACTGCATATCATCCGTAGACGGATATTCAGGAAGAAAATATCATTCAGACCTTAGAGGACATGTTGAGAGCTTGCGTGATCATTTCAAAGGTAATTGGGATGATCACCTACCTCTCATAGAGTTCACTTATAATAAAGCTTCCATTCAAGTATTCAGATGACCCCTTATGAGGAACTGTATGGGTGTAGATACGTGTCCCCGGTTGGTTGGTTCGGAGTAGATGAATCAACCTTGATTGGGCCAGATTCGACTCATGAAGCTATGGAGAAAATTATTCTCATCAGCAATAGACTAAAGGCGGATCAGAGTCGTCATAAGTCCTATGCAGATGTAAGGAGAAGGGACTTAGAGTTTAAAATCGATGATTTGGTTTTCCTGAAAGTATCACCCATGAAAGGGGTGATGAGATTTGGCAAGAAAGGGAAACTTAGTCCGACATATATAGGTCCTTACATAATCCTAACCAGAGTTGGTAATGTGGCTTATGAATTTGAATTGCAAGAATAACTAGAAACGATTCATCTAGTCTTTCACATTTACTTGTTGAAGAAGTGTGTGGGTGATCCGGTATCGATAACACCTTCAGAGAATGTGGCTTTGAAGGATATCCTCATCTATGAGGTAGTTCCATTTGAGATTCTTGACCATCTAGTTCGTAGGTTGGGAAATAAGGAAATTACTTTAGTAAAGGTTTTGTGGGGGAATCATTCTGTAGCAAGAGCTACTTGGGAAGCAGAGGCAACAATGATGACCAAGTATCCTTATCTTTTTCCATCCGATTCAGTTTCAGTTTGAGGTAATAGTTCCTCTCAGGTCTCTTAGTTTACTCTTGTGTAATTCAGTCTCAGTATCTTGTTCCCTCAGATATCCTTGCATTTCAGCATATTTGCATGTTCATGGAACTCAACTCAATTATATATCAGATTCTAGTACTCATTTGATAAGAATTGCAGCTTCTTACCTTCAAACTCAGCTTGCTTAGTCTTTATTTAAGGACGAATGATCCCAAGGAAGAGATATTGTGACATATCAAAAATTTGTTCTAGGAATGAAAATGAGAGATGGGCAAAATCAAGGAGGGGTCCACAGGCCGTGAAGACGACCACGACTCGTCACCCTACTTGTGAAATTTCACCCAGCCAAGATGAAGGACCATGGACGCTTAGACGGCCCGTGAAAGAGACGTATCAGACTTTGAGTTTTGGGTCAACTTCATACAATCATATCTTTTAGCACAAAATAAAGCAGGTGGCCCATGTTCTATCAAATTAAAAGTCTTTGAGTCCTCTTTTCAACACCACCAAGTTTTCCTAAAGCTGAGACCTGAGGAAAAAGTTATTCTCATTTTGGTGAAGTCTTATCGGGCACAGAAACATAACGACCCACTAGGTGGGCCATCATGCCTTAGACGACCCATCAAGCCCCTTACTAAGGTCACTTCGTCCTCTTTAAGTCAGGGTCATATTGGTCTTTTCTCCTATACATTTCGTAATTAAACTACTTTATTTGGTACTTAAACTATGTTATTTTACTTTGTCTAAGCCTAGTAAAGTAGTCTGACACTACCTAAAATCCTCATTCTCCTAAAATCATCTAACATAGACACAAAAGAAGACAAAAATACGCCAGTTTATCCCAAGAATAAGCAGAGGTCTTCTTCAAGTTCAGCCCCAAAATCTAAAGGATTTCTCCATAGTTTTTATCACCGTGTATGTGGGACTTCATGTTCAGCCGTAAAATCACACTTGGCCATATATTTGATGTTTCCGTTATACTGAGATCTGTTCTCTCAATTAGATTGAGGTAATCCTTTTTTTTCTCCTTGTATTATTTGATTAAAGTTTAACTCGAATATTACTCCTTTCCGTGCTTGAAAAATTACTGAAAATATATAAAGTTAGTGAAAGTCTTTTTATTGATTACCTATGGTGGTCGCGTTTTGGTTTTCTAAGGGAATCTATGGCTATTCTGTTAGTTAACATGTTAAGGTGGTTCTGGTTTGACTTATGACCGATCTCCATATTTGAATTATTTATTTTTATAAATTACCTATAAAGATGGTTATTTTTCTATGATTAGTATAGAATTGGTTTATGATATTTATGGATATATGTAACTACTTTGTACATTGTTGATATTACACAATGCCTGACTTAATTCATTTTAATTGAAAACAGGTTTGTCCAATATTTTTGTAATTGTTTTGTCTCTAATGTTGTGTAGATTGCTTAGAGGTTGTTTAATGGAAGAAATGTTTCTTTCAACTGTATAGTTGGCAAAGATAATTGATTTTTATTGACTACGTAAGGTCAGTATGTAGTTACTATCTTGAGCATTATTCTTGATATTATTCCGATTCAACCCAATACTATTACGATCATATCTTTCTAATTTTTCAGTCACTCTATTTCCTTTACTTTCATATATGAAAAAAGATAGAAATACATAGACCAATGAAAATATCAAGAACAAAGATAATAGCAGTAACATCGAATTAAGTTGAAACAAATTAATAGTTGGAGGTAATTCTAAGGATAATACTATTTTTTTTCAAATTGACCCTTAGGAGTAAATTAAATAAGCTGACACTAATAAAAAGGAAAATTAAAAAAAAAGACAGATAAAATGTGGGCAGTGGGATTGTCCTGTGTCACAATAATTAGTATAAAATCCATTTTTTCCATTTGAAAAGCCTGCCCTCCCACATTAATTAATAAATTTCTATATTAATTAAAGTAATCACATAACATTTTAGATCATATAATGTTATCTTTATATGTAATACGCAGAATATAATATTATAAAAATTTATTAAGTGAGTTAAAATAACATACCTCTAAATGATTCCATAATTATAACAGCAACTTCATCTGAATTGTTTTTATCATAATCAACAACAATTATAGTATATATAAAAACATCCCAAAGAATCAGCATACCACAATAGATTTTGGAGCACTTCTTTATATACTACATTTATAGCCTCATCAGTAAACTGTCCATCATCATTGTAACTCAGTATTTTTAATCCCTTTCTACTTGTCATTCTAGAAACAGCTACATAAAGTTGTCCATGGGTAAACACTGGTTCCTTCAAAAATAATCCTGCTGACTAATCAATATTTCTTAGTAACATCACTGAAACTCCAACCTTTAAAGTGATTTATTGATTTGGAACTTCAGAATATTTAATAGTGTTAAAAAATTCAGGGGTGTGTACATGTTCCAAAGCTGAATAAGTATGATCAGACTTGCATATTTTTTCAGAACTCAAATATGATTTCTCAGGATTATGATTCAAGGAGATCATATATTGATTGATTGATTCCACCATATCAAAAGTTGGAGCAAGGATGACTCTTTGTTGTAGGTATCCAACATCATTGCAATTAGTACTGAAATCAGGATACGTACTTTCCACAATAGTTGCTATTGGATCAGTATACTCAGTTATTAGAAGATCCTTTGGTATAAAAACTTTATCAATTCCATTAAACGAATTATCAATACTACCATCCCCAACGGTCAATAACTAATCAGAAAACTCTTTCAACTTTTTTAGATCATTATCACTGTCACTGTTTTGCAACCTCATATTCTTTGTCAGTGTTAATAATTGACAATGGGGCGGCTTTTAATTCTTTTATTATAGAGTTAGAGGTTAATTCAGATGCTGACATATATTGCTAGATATTGTTATTTGGAACTGTTGAAGTTAATACGTCATTCTATATTATGCAACGAAACTGTAATAGATTGTACTGTTAATACCTCTATAGTGTTGATATTTTTTTAAAATTAATTGTTAAAGGTTTAAATTAGTGATTAATTGCTAAGTTGACATACAAAATTAAATCATGCAAATGTTGACATGTGTTTGTATTTAATTTAATTAATTTTTATTTTAAAGTTAAATTAGTGATAAATTGAGGTTATGACACGTGTATATTTAAAACTTCCTTCAATAACTTTATTTCAGATTTTTGTAAATTCAGAAGTTAACACGTACAATTATATCATGCAAATGCTGACACGTGGTAATATTTATTTTAAAAGTTAAATTAGTGATTAATTGATCCAGATATGAAACGTGTATATTTAAAACTTCCTACAATAACTATATTTCAGATTTCTGTAAAATCAGAAATTGACACGTAACATTATATAATGCAAATGCTGACACGTGTTAATATTTTTTCTAATTAATTATTATTGTCAATGTTAAAATGATTGAATAATTAAAAGATAACATGTGTATTCTTAAGATTTTTTTCAAAAAGTGTTACGGCTGACACGTGTTAATATTTTTTCTAATAAATTATTATTTTAAATGTTAAAATAATTGAATAATTAAAAGATGGCACGTGTATGTTTAAAAGTTTTTCAATAAGACTTACGGATTTTCGTATATATATAAATATATATATTTATATATAAATTATTAATTGATAAATAAAAAGTAAAAAATGTGAGATTAATTGTGGCGTTGACACGTAGGCGCTATCACCTCTCCTATTATATATAGATTGATCAATTACAACGAGCTCTTAATATCATTTTGAAGTGGAATGATCTACAGTAGTCTACACTTCATCCTTCCTGGTTGATCAAAATAAAATATTGTTGTAGTAAATTATTTTAACTATAACAAAATAGTGTAACACTTTAAGTGTGATAGGTTAATTTTAAAAACTAATTAATATCTTGGGTACTAAATAAATTTTTATATTTTGGTGTTGTTGACAAATTTTATGTCTATAAATTTTCTTATAAAAAAGGTTTATTAAATAAAGTGTAGATACCATATTGAAAAAATACGATCTACAGCTATATTAAGGATATATATTTACTACTGTGTGTTTTCTATCTTAAAGGCTAATTAGGAATAACTATTGATTCAACAGTATATTTTGTATACAGTCGGACAACGGACTCATTTTACTAAAAATAACACATAAATATATGTTCGGGCTCTAGAAAGCCAAAAATAGCTGAAACATAAAGAATGGAAAGCACACACACAAATAAAAGGCCAGGATAAAATGGCCCAGTCCATAAAAAAGACCTAGTGCTATATGGATTACTATATTACTAGGATTTCTAATAGGGGTTCAACATTTCTCTTCTCAACTTCCTCTCTCTAGTGAATAAGTTGATGGTGATAACGTTCCACAATAACAGTCTGGTTCAAGTTTTACTTTTAATTATCAACACTCATGGCCCTCTTAGGTTTACATCATTGTTTCTTAGCTTCTAGTAGTAAGATATGTGTCCTTCTCTTCATAACTAATTTTCGTATTTGTAACCCTAGTTTAAAAGGTCTATATCTGCATTTCTTTTTCCGATCTAGATGTTTAAAAGGTCTGAATTTTGGGAAGCCATTTGAATGCTTAGTCAAGTTGTGCCAAACCATGTGGGACAAAGTGGGGTTCGACAGGATGTAGCTGATATGTCTAGGATCCGCGAGTTTCTAAGGGTGAATCCTCCAAGCTTTACTGGTTCAAGCATCACTGAGGATGCGGAAAATTTGTTGAAGAGCTTCAGAAGGTCTTCAAGATTATGCATTTCACCGATGCTGAGAAAGTGGAACTAGCTGCATACCAACTGAAGAGTGTCGCTATAATTTGGTTCAATCAATGGAAGAAGGGTAGGGCTGAAGGTGCACCAAATTTGAGCTGGGCTATATTTTAAAAGGCCTTCTTGAGGCGTTACTTTCCCAAGAACTGAGAGAAGCAAAGGTATGAGAATTCCTTACCCTTAAGCAGGAATCTATGAGTGTTCATGAGTACAGTCTGAAGTTCACCCTACTTTCCCATTATGCTTTTGAGATGGTTGCGGATATGATGAGTAGGATGAGTCTGTTTGTTGCTGGTTTGTCTCGTCTCTCGAGTAAGAAAGGTAAGGCAGCGATGCTGATAGGTGATATGGCCATAGCGAGGCTGATGATTCATGTGCAACAGGTTGAGGAGGTTAAGCTGAGGGATAGAGAAGAGTTCAGAAACAAAAGTCTAAGACATCTGGGAATGATTCAGGGTAGTAGAAAAGTAATGCCAACCGGGCATCCTCTATAAAAAGCCAAAGGGACCTACTCCATCATTTGCTAGTGCACCTGCACCAAGAATTTCCAGCACTTTAGAGCTAGACTTATATAGTCTCAAGTTAGTGTGGCACAAGGAGGTAATTGAACTCCTGCATGTGCTAAGTGTGGTAGAAGTCACCCCCGAGAGTGTCGTGATGGCACCACTGGTTGTTTCAAGTGTTGACAAGAGGGTCACTTCATGAAAGAGTGTCCAAAGAACAGGCATAACAGGTGGAATAAAGGCAATAGAGCCGAATCTTCTTCAGTTGGTCCACCAGAGAGGGTTGTACCTAGAGAAGCTACTTCGGGGACTAGCAGAGGAGCAAACCACCTATATGTTATCACTAGTCGACAAGAACAAGAGGATTCGCCAGACACTGTCACTTGTATGATCCAAGTATTTAACTTTGATGTTTATGCTTTGTTAGATCCAGGAGCGAGTTTATCTTTTGTGACTCCATATGTTGCAATGAATTTTGATGTTCTTCCTGAGATACTTCTCGAGGCCTTACGTGTTTTTAAACCTGTTGGTGGGTCAATTCTACCTGAGAGAGTCTATGGTGATTGTACAATTTCCGTCAATCACAAGAGCATCATGGATTACTTAGTTGAGTTAAACATGGTAGATTTTGATGTCTTTCTAGGTATGGACTGGCTTCATGCTTGTTATGCATCAGTCGATTGTAGAACTCGAGTTTTTAAGTTCCAGTTTCCTAATGAGCCAGTAGTAGAGTGGAAAAGTAGTTCAACAGTGCCTAAGGGTCGTTTCATTTCGTACCTTAAGGTGAGAAAGTTAGTTTCCAAGGGTTGTGTCTATCACTTAGTCCGATTCAATGACTCTAGTGCTGAGACACCACCTATTGAATCAATTTCGATTGTTAATAAGTTTCCAGAAGTCTTTCTAGATGATCTTCTCGGAGTCCCTCCTGAGAGAGAGATGGACTTCAGTATAGATATTCTTCCCGATACTCATCCTATCTCTGTTCCCCCATATAGAATGGCACTGGCAGAGTTGAAAGATTTAAAAGAGCAATTGAAGAATCTCCTAGAGAAAGGTTTTATTCGACCAAATGTCTCACCTTGGGGAGCTCCGGTCCTATTTTTGAGAAAGAAAGATGGTTCCCTTAGAATGTGTATATATTACCGTCAGTTAAACAAGGTTACCATCAAGAATAAGTATCCTCTTCCGAGAATCGATGATATTTTCGATCATCTTCAAGGTGCCACTTATTTTTCAAAAATAGAGCTCAGATCAGGCTACCATCAGTTGAGGGTAAGGGAATGTGATATTCCAAAAACAGTATTTAGGACCCGTTATGGTCATTATGAGTTCCTAGTTATGTCCTTTGGTTTGAACAATGCTCCTGCATCATTCATGGACCTTATGAACAGAGTGTTCAAGCCTCATTTCGATATGTTTGTTATCGTATTCATTGATGACTATCTCATTTATTCGAGGAATGAGGAAAATCATGCTAGTCATTGCAGAATAGTTCTCCAAACTCAAAAGGATAAGGAGTTATATGCTAAGTTTTCTAACTGTGAATTTTGGCTTGAGTTTGTGCTAGTCTCCATTATGGGGACGAGTTCATTAAAACTTAAAGTCTCCATAAACCATGTAGCCATCATGGGTAGAAAGGGTCATAATTTTTAGATGATTCCTTAATGCTTTTTAGAATAGACTATTGGATCCACTTAGTTGAGATGTTCTACATCCTGGCAAGTTGTAGGACAGTTCTGGCAAGGTGGGAAAGACAATGTACCATCATATAACTTATAGTGATGGTTGTCGGTTAGAGAAACTCCCACAAAAGTATATTACTTTATTATAAATATGCATTGAGTTGTTATTGTATTTTTCAATACACTGAGTTGCTAACTATTGTTTAAATGTTTTATATAAATTGCATCTTTACTGTTGTTTATTTATGCATTGAGTTGAGTATCCATGAGTTGAGTAAAGCAGAGGTAAGTGTTTCTTTCAAAATTTAGTTCAAGCTTATGTCATGTTTAGTTTTCCCCTCGCATGCTCTTACATTTAATGTACTGATGCCATTTGTCATGCATCGTCTTATGATGCAGATACATGTAATCATGATCAGCATCCAACGCCTCGTTGATCCAGTCGGGCACTCAGAGTCAGTTGGTGAGCCTCCTTGCTTTCTGGAGGAGCCCTTTGGTTATGTTTTGCTTTCTTGCTTTGTTCATTTCAGTTATTAGGATGATCGAGGTCTTATCCCGACATCCCTCTTAGTATTTAGAGGCTTCATAGACAATTAATTATTAGTTCTTTAGTCTTGTAGTTCAGTTGTTTTACTATAAGACTTGAGTTGCAATTTGGCTAAGTTGAATGTTTATTCTTAAACATTCTAAGTTTATTTGAGATAGTTGTTTTAAAATGCATTTGATTTATGTAATAATGCGTAAAGTCTTCTGATGAGAGTCTAGCAAAGCCAAGGGTTCGCTTGGGACCAACAATGGTTCTCGAGTGTCACTCCCATCCAGGGTGTAGGCTCGAGGCGTGACAACAAGAAAAATACAAAAAAAATAATGTCCATAAGATAATATTACTGAGATAAGACTAATTACATGATCGAACCTCATCAGATTGAAATAAATATATACATTATTACATTAAACTAATAAAACTTTTCATTAAGCATTTGCATAGGTTTGCATAAATAAGAGATATATATGACGATTCACATTGAACATTCACAAAAGAATCTGCAATATTATGTTTTGGTAAGCTTATTATTCAAATCTTCGCATAAATATACAATACTATTTACTATAACATATATTTTTGGAATTGGTAATCACGTGCAACGCATGTTAAAAAACTAGTATATATGTGTGTGTGTGTGTGTGTGTGTTTATATAAATACAAATAGCTGAACTGATAGGAAAAGAAGACATACTCACCTCACCTCAACTCAATATGAAAGCAATATAAATAAGATGTAATATAAAAGATTTTAAAACAGTAGATATTAAATCAATGTATAGAAAAATACAATAATAAACTCTTTACTCTTATTTGGGAAAATCTCTAACTGATAACCATCACTATGAGCTACGTGATGATACAACGTCTCGCCCACACTGCCAGAACTGTCTTATACCTTTCAGGGGTATAAAACATCCTCAACTAAATTGATCCACTAAACTATGCTTAAAAGCAATAAGGAATCATCTAAAAAGTATGATCCTTTACCCATGTTGGCTACATGGTTTATGAAGAATGTGAGTTGTTTGAAATCAACCCCATATCGGTGCTCAGTACTAGTCCAAATAATATATACAACTTATGATCAATTTTAAAAACATAACTCATCCTCAACTTGAGATTCTTACTTAAAAGATTCTCTTAAAAGAGATAATGCTCAAAACTCCACATAAACTCGTTTAGAAATCAAGGTTTCCTCTCGTTTTTAATGTAAAAGTGTTTACACTTCTGAATACTTAGTTACCTTACACTCATTTTGACACATGAAAGACAATTCTCCACATTCTCATAATCATTTACTCAAGTCTCAACTCAAGTTCTAGAAGTCTGTAAAAGACTTCTCGAAATGACTCAAAAAAGTTTTTTCGAACTTTACTCTTAACTTTACTCTAATGCGAAATGTAAATTAAGATATGTTTTTCAGAAATGCATGATATCTCAAGGATTAATGAATATTTTAAGAGTGAATAAAAAGGAGAAAACATAGGTACGATTCGAGGAAATACACGTGAAAAGAAGGTCGGAAGGGTAAGGGAGCTAGCAACCCTGGCACACTGAGTGGCGCGGGGAGCCAGCCCTAAAACTATGTAAAGTAGTTGGGGCGCACTCAGTGACGCTTCATGCCAGGACCCAAACTACTGGGCAGTAGTTCTGGCGCAGTGGTGGTGCGCCGCCCCATCCCCATGCCCAGATTTTTGATGATTTTTTCTTCTCAATTCCAAGGGGTAACTCATCTAGAATCAAACGATTTCCTTCATACTCTTTTGGAATCATAAACCCAACCCAATTACAACGAAATACACACAAAACCCACCAAGAAAACACTCATTCGTGGGACCCTCAGCTAAAGAACTCAACAAGACTCCATTGTTAAAGAATGAAGGTAAAACCTCAAGAACTTCTTAAGAACTCAATAAATCTATTTCAAGAACGAATCCACAGTAAAATCTTACATGATTAGTGCAAGGGATAGCAAACACAACACTATAAAAGTTTACATACCTCATAAGAACTAAGTTCTTGGCCAAAATCTTCAAAACCCGATGAGCGCTTGAAACTTTCTTCATTTTCTTCTCATGACATTTGCCTTAACCTTCTAAATATTTTAGAATGAATATAAACTGATATCCATCAGTTAAGACCCCTAATTTGGTGTAAAAACCTTTAGTCCTAGTGTGGTAGGGAAAAAGACCAAAATACCCCTCCTTAAAATGGATGAAAATACCTTAACTAGAGAGGCTGCACTCAAATGGGCATAACTCTTTCATTCGAACTACCAATTTAGCAAACTCGGCGGTGTTGGAAAGATGAGTCAAATACCTTCGATTTTATTCCTCATGAGCCACCTAACTCATTCTGTACTGAAAGTTATGGTCGTTTGAAGTTGACCCAAAACTAAAAACTCAAGGGTAACTTCTACGATTCTCAATTAAGCTCTTTCTAAGTCTGAGGTGTTACAATATCTCCCTCTTGGAAAAATTGATTCTCGAATGAGATCACTTAAGTAGAACAAGGTTGGGAAACATCTAACACCGAACTCAACAACCCAACATGCATTTAGCATAATCAAGCATATCAATTTATAGAGTATTTTACAAAAAATCATTACCTTGATCTGGAATTCCTCTGGAAGGAAAGATATGTGGCTATCTCTTACTCATATCCTCCTCACCCTCCCAAGTAGCTTTCTCAACAAATTGGTTCCTCCATAAAACCTTGACCGATGCAACCTCCCTGGTTCTCAACTTGCGAACTTGACAATCAAGAATCTCAACATATACCTCATCGTAATATATATTGTCCTTAATACCAATATTCGCAATAGGTATAATAATTGAAGGATCTCCCATACACTTCTTCAACATAGAAATTTGAAATACCGGATAAACCACTGCTAATTCCGACGGTAGCTCCAATTGATAAGCTACATTGCAAACTCTCTTGAATATCCGGTAAGAACAAATATATAGGGGACCGAGCTTTCCCTTATTGCGAAATCTCGTAACACCATTTATGGGTGAAACTTTCATGTAAATCCAATCATCCACCTCAAACACTATGTCTCTTTTCCTAACATTTGTATAGGATTACTGTCGACTTTTCATTGTCTTTAACCTCTCCCGAATGATCTTCACCTTCTTCATGTCTTGATGAACAAATACTGGTCTGATCAACTCAGCTTCACCAAACTCAATTCATCCAATAGAAGATCTACATTTGCTCGTAAAGAGCCTCATAAAGAGCAATCTGAATACTGAGTGATAACTATTGTTGTAAGCAAACTATATGAGAGGTAAGTGATCATGCCAATTACCTTTAAAGTATATAACACATGCCCTTAATATATACTCTAAGGTCTGAATTTTGCATTTTTCTTGACCATCAGTCTGAGGATGAAAATCAATACACAAATTTACCTTCGAATCCAAACCTTTTTGAAAAAACTTCCAAAACTGAGAAGTGAATTATGCACCTCTATCTGAAATGATAGACACAGGAACTCCATGAAGTCTGACTATCTCCTGAATATATAATCGGGCATAATCCTTTGCTGAACAAGAAGTATTTACTGGCAAGCGATGATTTAGTCATCTGGTCTACAATCACCCATATCAAATCATGTTGCCTGCGAGACCGCGACAAGCCAGTAATGAAATTCATATTAATTGATGAGTTGGGGATTTCTACTCATTTAGGGTCTAATATTCAAGGAATCAGTGTCCTCAATTCCTATTTTAAGCTCATAACTGATGTTAAAGTGTTAATATGAAGCAATGAAGGAAAAATATCAAGGGACATTACGAAGCAAATAGGAGCGAAAAAGTTAAAACAGTTGAAGAAAAAGCAAACCTGGTACTCGCCAAAGCAACTCAGCGAGTCACAGAGTGGACCTTCAGCTCGCCAAAGCCACTCCGTGTTGAAATTCTGGGAACGTATAAATGCAATTTTGAAAAGAAATAAAGAAGTTCCCACATGGTTCACTTCTGGGTTTTTGAGTTCTTACATTCTACAAAATTGTTTTTACATTTTTTAGCAAATTAAGATTTAAAGATTGTGAGATTTTTAGCTTTAATTTGAGCATTTGGAGACTTGTGGATCGTTTCCCAATCTGATGGAAAACTTTGTTGGTAACGATTTCTTATTATTTATTATGTTTGGAAAAAACCCCCATTCTTGGAGGTCTTATTATGCAGTTGAATGCATTAATTAGCTAATAGGTGTTGTTAGTTACTGATGTTATTGTTGATTTGAAGTTGGTTAAATTAATTGTTTGTTTTTTAATTGAGGAAATGTAGTTGCAAATGCAATTCTAGTTTAGTACTCTATACTTACTTGAGAAAGAAATGTTAGAGTTGGATTATTAGTTGATGATTGTATCGATTGTGTTATTATGGACCTATCTTGAGAAAGTGGGTTTCACTGTTATCTTACAAATCTAGCTTGAAAAAGTAGATTGATTAAGGTAATAGGTTCTTAATCTGTGTTCTGCTTGTTGAGGTTCAAAAGAACTCACTTCATTTGCAATAGTTGATTGAAAAATGGCTATTGCACCCAACATCTAGCCTACCCACTGAGATTCAACGATTTTGAGTAATTAGTAATCACCCATTGCGCGAAATTACGTGAAATTAGCATTCAAATTCATCACACTCCCAAGAAAACTTCTATAAGTGCTTACTTCCGATGTTAGTAGTCGTAAATCGGTTACCTGAATCCCCCCATTTTACACTAATTATCAAAACCTTGTGATATAATTTATGGTTGCGAAATTTCTACATATACAATTGATTAGAACACTATTTTACTTCTTAATCAAATTCTTTATCGTATCACCTCCTGTGGGATCGACCCCAACTCTTAGTTGGGTTTATACTTGTTAGCGACCACCTACACGTAGAATTGGATCAAGTGTAGTTGAGCGTTATCCGATTGGGAAGTGCGAGTACTATCTAATTTCCTCCAATTGTGGGCAAAATGGTGTTCCACGTGACCAACACTATGTTGTTGCTATTGCAAATGAAGGGTCTCTTAGGAGGACTTGGTCATGAGGACCCTCATGACCACATCCAAAACTTTGTGGATGTGTGTGGGCCATTCTCTTTCAAGAACAACACTCAAGAGTCAGTCTGAGTTCATTTTTTTCCTTTTTCACTAATGGTGGAGGCAATTAAGTGGTTGGCCAATTTACTAAGGGAGTCAATCACTTCTTGGGAGGAGCTCACTGAGGT
The DNA here is from genome assembly GCA_029582725.1 of Solanum chiquidenum. Taxonomy (NCBI): domain Eukaryota; kingdom Viridiplantae; phylum Streptophyta; class Magnoliopsida; order Solanales; family Solanaceae; genus Solanum; species Solanum chiquidenum. Next base: position 31,503 of record JAJOOS010002623.1, read on the forward strand.
GTTTTGATGTAAGGTTTTTTCCCTCCATTGAAGATTGTGAAGTTGAGGGACAATATTCAGATATTCAAGAGAGTGCATGGCGAACCTATTCACGAGACATGGTTGAGGTTCCAGAAGTTGCTGCTCCAATGTCTAACTCATAGACTATTGAACAATGTGTGATTACAATATTTTTATCAGAGCCTCGACTCAGTCAACAAAGGTGTGGTAGACCATCTCATTCCAAGAGGAATCATGCAACATCCGTCTGACATAACATCTACCCTTCTTGATGAGATGACAAAAATTAGTCGCACTTGGTACACCAAAGAAGATCAAGTGTCTCCGTTAAAGTTTGGGATGACAAAGGAACAATTGGAAAATAACCAAGAGTGAGGTAAACACATGTCCAAGATGATGACCCAAATGGACCTATTGATGAAACATGTCATGGGAAGTGGTTCTATGATTTTGAATGCGGTCGGATTTAGTTGATTAGATCCTTACGAAGCACACTTTGAGGCCATGTACAATGAAGAGGTTCATTTCATAGCAAATCAGGCTGGGCGAGAATAAAGGTTGGAATAGGGATCACGTTGATGGTTGGAGAGAGCAAGATAATGAATGGCATGACCGTGCTACAAATTTGAGAGAGCGAGATGGCGACAAAGAACGATATGTGCCTCCCTATGAGCTCCAAATGCAGAAAGAGCCAAGGGCTATTCCTGCAAATTTTCGCACCAAAGATATGGTTCCTCGTATTCTTAACAAAGTGGAAGGATCAGACAAGGTGCTAAAGGAAATGAAAGATGAATTCTCTTCTCTGAACCAAATAGTTACTTCAAACTCAGTGTCCATTAATCAGCTGGAAACACATATAGGTCAAATCTTGACTCATTTGAATCCAAGGTCAAAAGGATGTTTACCGAGTGATACGATGGTTAACCCAAAAAATGAAGCTTGGAAATGTGTTTTCGTCTTGCCACGATGTTAAATAAGGTGCTTCTTGAGATGCAATCCAAGCTTTAGTATTTTTTTTTGTTATTTGAATAATGAGTGTTGGATGTGCAAGTTGAAAAAAATTAGACTTCGTGGAGAAGTAGGAACTTGGGCAAGATTAGGACCCATTCGGCGAAGCCCGATGTGGATCGCCTTTTTGACCAACCAAACGGGTGGAGTTTTTGTAACATTGGTGGGCAAAAAATCAATCATCGTATCTCCGAATAGTTCGGTGATATAAGTGGACATCGCCGATTGAGGAGCGAACTGAAGAGTCAAAAGGCTTCCAACCATTTTAAATTCCAAACTCCTCTTTATTTTGCATTTTTCGACTCTCGCACTCTTACACCTTTATATTAGATCATATTTCTTGTTAAATGTTTGCGCGTTTATCGTTGCGTAGTTTGAAATCATTGTTTTTATGGCTTTCTCCTTTACCTGCGTTGTGTATTTATCTACCTCTAATGTTGGTTTCCTAAACTTGCTTCCAATTTCTGGACATATACTAAGCGTGTTCGTATAGTTGGTGGATCTACAGTTTTCCCTTGCTTTACTAATTGATTCGTTAAAGATTGTTGGGTAATTCGAGCATGTTAAATGTTTGGTTTGTTTGAATTTAAATTTTTAGTCTGAAGTGTTTGATCTGTGGTTGTTTCATGTTGGGTTTAGTGTGGGTGAAGTCTAAGAAACCCGAATTTCAATGAACAACTTAATTTTCCCAATGATGGATCGGGTGACATCAATTTTAAGGGCAAAAGACATTGATTGGTCGATTCTAAACAATTTGGGGAATGTTTGAGTACCTTGGGGTTGGTAATGTTATGGGATAGGCATTAATTGCATAGAAGAGGGCTTTGATTTGGTTATCGCAGACTGTGTGTTAAAAATTTGGTGTCGGGGTTCAAATCTGGCATGAGAGACCAGTCCGCGAGCTTAGTCGAGCTAACCGAATGACTCGACAATTCATCAACTCACTCCTTATCTCGCCCTTTTGCTCTAAAATTTAGTTGTTGGACTCTGTAATATTCGGCGACACGATTGAGCTTGCCAAATGCCCTTATTATTGTCTTTTGTAGCCTTGTTTGCTTAAAATCATTCTGTAAATTTTGGCGAGCTACTTTTAGCTCGGTGATCAAGTTTGGTGTTTTTCCGAATTGATCTAAACCTTGCTGATTTATGCTGAATTTTTCTACTTCTTGCTTTGTAAATTTCGGCGAGCCCTCTAAGGCTCACCGAAAAAGCTTGGCGACTCGCTGAGTTTTCTTGCAACGCTTTTATTTTGATATTTCACTAACCCGTTGTAATTGTGTTTGTTCTATTTGTGTTGTCTTTCATATATGGCTAGACCCAAGGTACCTGGAAGGAATCAAACACATCGGAAGATAGCAAAAAGGGTGGTCATTACTATGGAGGTTGCACCTCAAAGAGTAAAACGAACTAAACTCCCTCCGAGAGGGCGCAAAGTCACATATAAAGGTAAACAACCTGTAGAGTCGAGATTGAGTAGCTCTATCTCCTATAGCATGGGTATCGACTCCACCCACCTCACCACTTTTGAGTCTGACCGTGAGGAAAATTCTATGTGTAGATCGTCGGTCTACGAGTCTGAGCCTACTGAGGATCAACTCCTAAAGAGGAAATGGGCGGAATTGCCCTTTAAAGCGCTACATGATCCAGCATGACTCTCGGTATTCCTGGCTCCTCCTCCACCTCCACCATAGACAGATGAGCAGGAACCACAACTTCCCCGGTATAGGCACCTCTGACATGTTCGATGAACAGATTAAAAGTTGTCGGGTTGAGAACGATTCTATAAGAGAAGAGGTTGTCTATTGATGGAGTAGTTGACAAGTATACTGGTATGTGGGACACCATTCACTTCAACAAATTTGAGAGGTTTACACAACCCCGGGTCCTTTACGTACTTTCTTGGGTTCGGGAATTTTATGAGGAATATGGGAAGCTAATCTGGATAGGCAAGAAGAAGGCAAGATCATTTTCCCCTATTTAACATGTTAAGGTGTGAGGTATAAAAGCGGTGTTGGGTGCACAGTAGATGTGGTCCACTTCTTGGTGGACAAGATTCACAAGAAGACCCTCGACGACCTTAATTGATGGTTTCCACCCTTGATTTTTTACATTACACCTCTATGGATTGAGCCAATCGTCCAGATTAAGATGATGGACATGAATGTAGCTGTGAGATACTCGTTTGGGTTAATTAGCAGCACACTCATGCCGTCACAGAATGAGTCCATCTTCCAGCATCCGAAGGCAGCTCTATTTGGATCTATTATCGACCGGGATAGAATGAATCTCGAATTAATTGTTCAGCATGAGATGGCCATGAGGGCCAACAAGGGTCAGCCATCGCTACCATTCTTGGTGTTTATCACAGAGTTATGCCGACGAGCTATGGTGCCATTTGTGGAAAAGACAGACGTAGAATTGGCTCCCGCTTCCTCTATTGACATCTAGTGGATCGAGGCAGAGTATACTAGGAATAAAGCTGAGCTAAGGAGGGCAACGCCGGTGGACACATCTCCGGATTCGATGTAGAAACTTTTAAGGCATACATTAATCCTTCCGCTTAAACCAGTGAGTCATCAGGTACCCCTAGCTCTTCTACCCTTACTACATCTGTTGCTTCCCGACCCCCATTGACACAGGCGATGCTATATAAAATAGGTCGTCTATCCCAGTCAGCTAATGTATGTGCTTCTCAAGTTGAGGTGGTTGTCTTAGGGTTAATTGAGCGGGCCATTATTATTGCCCTTCCCCCTATCTGAGCTGAGTTACAGGAGCAGTGAGATTTGATTACTGCTTATTGCCTAGCGTTGGACTCCCTGAATATGCGAGTTGAGGTATGTAAGCATCGAGAGCGACAATCAGAGGATGTGACAGTCATTATGTATGTGGATGAGCTCAAATCCACTGATTTATCTATGTTCTTCGTGATTGTGAACCTTCCCGAGGATCCAAACTCAGATATTCTAGCTATTTCTGAGATACCTCCGGCCACTACGACTGGAGATGCTATTTTAGTTTATGATTGTGATAAGTCAGACACTCCTTAGACATATGAGGAGAATCTTGGGATCCTAGATGCTGTAGTTTATGATGAGCTGGAGGATTTGGAGGGTGCGATGGTGCAGATGGCGAAAGAGGCCTCACTCAAGATACCTCGACGTGGAGCACAACCTACTCCTGGAGGAGAGCCGGACACTGATGCCCAGATTGAAAGAGCTCCATATGGATAGCATTCACCTCAGGCTTAGCCTGACAGGGGGATCTTGTCTGCCTTCGTGTTTTATGTTTGAGACTTTTACGTTGCTTTTACATTCAGGACATTGTTTAGTTTTGTTTGGGGGGGGGGAGGGGCTATCCCATTGGTTTGTATTTATTTTGTTTTGGCTGATTTTCGTATGTTGTGGATGATTATTTTGATACTTTTTAATGTGTCTGAAACTTTCCACTTATGTTGGTAAAATTGAATGATTGTATTTGATCCCATTTATCCATTCCCTGACTTCATAATGTGTGAATAATGAGGCTTTTCTCTTGCATATTTGAGTATCGATTGCGATCAATACCGATGACTTGAATAGTGCTCTTGATTGAACGATATGTTTGCGCAAGTTCAATGAGGCAAATTTGAGTTGCATAAGTCATGTGTGAACTTTTAGCATCTCATTATGACTAGTCGATTGTTGAAGTGAGCCTTGTGATGATCGTTTCATGTGAGCTTAACTTGTAGAGTCATGATTGATGATTGTGTTGAATACCTTATGTGATGAAATTTTCTTGGAAGATGTTCTTGGTGATACCTAGAACTTTCCCCGTTGTTCTAATTGACTAACGTTGGTGAATGAAAGAAATGATCTTAGAAACAAATTTCTGAGGGTAAACCAAATTGCTATTATACCTCTTGGTGACCATCTCGTGAGAGTGTGAACCTCGCTTGATACTATTTGAGCCTACATTTTCTTTGGATGAAACATGAACCCATTTAGCCTCTTTCTTCCCCACCTAAAACCTTCATGAAGCCTTGGATCGTTTGAATTTCCAACTTAGGCCAAAAGCCTATGTTGGGGTGTGGTGAAAATTGAGGAGAGAAGATGAGCAAGAACTTTGTGAAAATTCACCCTTAAAAAAATCGTATTGAAAAAGATGGATCCCCTCCATATAAAAAAAAAAAGCAATAGAAAATAATATTGAAAAAGAAGTGCATGATCGAAAGAAAAGGGGTGTCCAATCAGCCATACAAGAATCTTTATGCTTGAAAGTACTTAGGGTGGATTGTGAAAATCAAAAGAGTGGAACAAAAGGAGAAGAAATGAAATGCAAACCATATTTCATGAAGGTAGAAGTCACTACACAAAAAAAAATCATACCTTTACCCTAAGCCCCGTTACAAGACTTGATGGACCTTAGTGATCTTGATTGAACCGAATAACTTGTAAATTGAAAAATACGGGTAAGCATATGGGTAGAATCATGCATGTGTTTATCTTTGTGAGTGTGACAGTTGATTTTGATTCCTTAATTCTTACATTTTGATGAGCTTTATATGCGCATGGAATCATTCTTGATGTGAGGGCATTCTAATACTCTTGTTGAGCTTGAATTTGCATTTGAAGCAAGCATTGTGAGTTTGACTTCTATTTGATGATGACTAGTCACAGTTTGAAACTTTTAGTGCACAATTGAACATTGATTGGGTAGATTAAACCTCGTGTGCATTCCTGTTGAGTCTCAAGTAGCACTATTTGTAGACATCATGTTGTCCTGATTGGTCTTGTATTTTACTTGAGGTCAAACAAAAGTTTAAGTTGGGGGTGTTGATGAGTCGGCTATTTCGACTCATTTAGAACTTAATATTCAAGGAATTAGTGTCTTCAATGCCTATTTTAAGCTCCTAATTGATGTTAAAGTATTCATATGCAGCAATGAAGGCAAAAGAGTAAGGCAAGTACATTACGAAGCAAATAGGAGCGAAAAAGCTGAAAATGTTGAAGGAAAGCAAAGCTTGTACTCCCCAAAGCCAATCGACGAGTCACCGAGTGGACCTTCAGCTAACATAAAGTTCCAGCATGCCATTCCATGGACCAACTTGGCGAGAAAACAAGTGGTTCAGCGTATCGCCGAACTGATCAGTGAGGCCGATTTCAATCGCCTAAAATTACAGAACAATTTTGCTGAAAAAGGCACGTCAAAATGGTGAGAAGAGAAGCACTCGATGAATCGCCATCTGGGTCGGTGAAGCCCGAGTTACTTCGCCAAGTGGACTTAATGTTGAAATTTTGGGAACGTATAAATACAGTTTTGAAAAGAAGAAAAGGAGTTCCCATATTTTTCACTTCTGCATTTTTGAGTTCTTAGATTCGAGAACATTGTTTTTACATTTCTTTTAGCATGGAGTTAAAGATTGTAAGATATTTAGCTTTAATTTGAGTATTCAGAGACTTGTGGATCATTGCCCAATCTGATGGAGAACTGTGTTGGTAATGATTTCTTGTTCTTTATTATGTTTGGCGATAACCCCCATTCTGGGGGGTGTGATTATGTAGTTGAATGTATTAATTAGCTAATGGGTGTTGTTAGTTACTGATTTTATTGTTATTTGAAGTGGGTTCAATTAATAGTTTGTGTTTTGATTGAAGATTTATAGTTGAAAATGCAATTCTAGTTTAGTACTCTATACTTGCTTGAGAAAAAAGTGTTAGAGTTTAATTATTAGTTGATGATTGAATTTATTGTGTTGCTACGAATCTAACTTCCGAAAGTGGGTTTTAATGCAATCTGACAAATCTAGCTTGAAAAAGTAGATTGATGTAGGTAATGGGTTGTTAATTTGTGTTGTGCTTGTTGAGGTTCGAAATAACTCACTTGATTCTCAATATTTGAATGTGAAATGGCTATTGCACCCAAAATCTAGCCTACCCATTGAGATTCAACAACTTTGAGTAATTAGTAATCACCCACTACGCAAAATTAAAATTCAACTTTATCACACTCCCAAGGAACCTTCTCTATTTGCTTACTTCTGGTGTTGATAGTCATAAATTTGTTACCTCAATCCCCATATTTGACACTAATTGTCAAAACCTTGTGATTTAATTATTGTTGCAAAATTTCTAGATGTACAAACGATTAAAACACTATTTTACTTCTTAATCAAATTCTTTCTCGTATCACTCCCTGTGGGATCGACCCCAACTCTTAGTTGGGTTTTTACTTGTTAGCGACTTCCTACTCTTAGAATTGGAAGAAGTATAGTTGAGTTCTATCATTAATCATCTCCCACATGCATTCCAGAAGATCTATATTGTGAGCCATACCCCCAGGCCTTTGGTGCTCTACCTTGACTTGTTTGTAGTTTGGGTACTTAGCAACAAAATCTACAATACACCTCCTCATACTATTCCACCAATAGAATTCTCGCAAGTCACAATACATTTTTGTGGAACCGGGCTGGATTGAATATCTTGAGCTATAAGCTTCCTCCATAATCCTCTCTTGGAGCTCAACCACCTTTGGCACACGCAGTCTACCTTGATACCTCAATACATCATCTCCCCCTTGTTCGGAAGCCATCACCTTTTCTTATGAACATTTTCCTTTATTTAAGCAAAACGATGTCTTGGTCTTGATTCTCCTTCACCTTAGACACTAGTGATAATTCATTCCCATTCATCACCACCACTCCACCTTTAATGGAATCTAATAACCGGACTCCCAATCGTGCAAGTCTATGCACATCATTGGCCAATTCTTTCTTGCCTTCCTCAACATGGGCAATACTTCCCATATATAACCTTCTCAATGCATCAACAACAACATTAGCCTTACCTGGGTTATAGAGGATAGGCATGTCGTAATCCTTTAGTAAATCAAACCACATCATCTATTGGAGATTAAGCTCTTTTTTTCTGAAAACATACGAAACACTCGTATGATCGGTGAACACATCTATATGGACACCATAGAGATAGTGATGCCATATTTTCAAGGCAAATACTACCGCTCCCAACTCGAAATCATGAGACTGGTAAATCTTCGCATGTCTCTTAAGCTGTCTTGAGGCATAAGCTATAACTTTACCATTCTGCATCAATACGCAAACAAGTCCAACTCTAGACGCATCACAATACACAACAAAGCCTTGTGTACCCTCTTGTAGGGTCAATACTGGGGCAGTAGTTAACCGGATTTTAAATTCCCGAAAGCTTTTCTCACAGACTTCAAACCATTAAAACTTTACTTTCTTCTAAGTAGACTTTGTCAATGGGGATGAAATAGATGATATACCCTCGACAAACCTTCTACAGTAACCATCCAATCCCAAGAAACTTTTAATATCAGTCGGAGATGTGAGTCTTGGCTACTTCTGCACTGATTCAATCTTCTGAGTTTCAACTTGAATCTCTTCACAAGAAACAATGTTGCCTAAGAACGTCACAGACTCTAGCCAAGACTCACACTTAGAAAATTTAGCATACAACTCTCTATACTTGAGATTTTGGAGAACTATTCTACGATGACTAGTGATATACCATGAGTTTACGGTATTTTTGATGCATTTCACTTAGATTTTGTGTGTGTCTTGGGAAATTTTGTTATTAGATATAATATTTTATGTAATGTTTTGCAGGAAATTGGTACGGAAGCGATTGACAGAAAAATGGATTGAAATGGTAGCAGCAACAACAGACAAAGCCAACGATGGCCCATAAGTCTAACGACGGCCTGTAGGAGATGCAGCGTAGGTGAAGTACATGGAAGTCTGACCAAGTGTGCAACCAAGAAAGCCTATGACAGACCATAGGTTGAACCACAGACCGTCCTGCATATCTATCGATTTAATTAGAAAGTTTGAGTTCCATTACTTGCACTACGGAGGTGACCCACAGACTGTAGGTCGGCCCATGGTCCGTAGGTCGTACCGTCAGTAGAAAACTGCATATGACCTAGTTTTCTTTATTTGCATTTCCTAGTTGGTTTAGGACTTGAGTACTATAAATACTAGTTGTTATTTCTATTTTTGGGGGTTAGACAATATTGTATACTTTTGTTTTGGTCTTTTGGGATTATTTTGCAAACTTTTAGCCATTTAATTCTAAAAGAGGGTTTTATGCAATTTGCACTTTGATTTTCAGTTCAAGATTTTGGTTGTCATCTATTCTAATTGTAAGTTCATGATTTATTTAAACCCTAATATGAATTGTGAACTCTCAAGCATGAGTAGCTAAATTCATAACTAGGGTTGTGGGAACCATGATCAATTAACAACGTATAACTAATAACTAAGTAATTCTGGAATAGTGTTTATGCATGTATTGTTAATCTTTTCGTTTAAAAGTCTTTCTAGTGGTGCACAACGTTAGAACTCTCCTCATTCCTACTTGCCTTACCAAGGGGGTAATGAATGAGAAAAAGATTAAACAACAAAGATGTAGTTAAGAATTTGCTGCTATCTAATAGTCTGACTTTAATCAGTTCATGTGAGGGTGAATACCCAACTCAATTCACACGAGGAATAATCTGAGGTGAAGGTAAGGGTTAGTAAAGCACATACCTGTATATTTTCCAAGTCGCGAGTGAACGTTCCTACTTAGATTACGAATCGCTTAAGAATACATACCTTATCGGCCTTGCATGTCAAACACTAGGATATAATTACTATTATTAGGAATACTGCGTGAAGATCTTGTGGGTAACACATATGCCCTAGTTTCTATCTTATATTGATATCTCAACTGTTACTTTAGTTACACAATCCCCCTTTTGTTTACCTTTCTCGGAAATAGTTTGACTAAAAAGAGATAATTGTGAGTTAAGTTTACGTCTAAACAATATTCCTCGTGGGATCAACCCAACCTACAAGTTGGGTTCTTTACTTGATAACGATCGCTTATACTTCTTTAGGGAGGTGTAATTTGATATCAAATTTTGGTCCCGTTGCCGGTGAATATGACTTTTAGATTAAGTTTAACTACATTAGTAAACTTTTGTCAAGTATTTCTTGATTTTACGTTTTTGTTTTGTTTTTTTCTATAGGTTTTACCTCTTGTGTATGCCAAGTACACGGAGTCCAGGCAAACCCTTGGCCCCCTACGATCCTGAATTGAGAAGAACTTTGAGGAAAATGTCTCATCAAGAGGTACACAATAATCCAATCGGAGATGGTCAAGGAGATGGTTTCAACCGCCTTGAGTTGTTAATGTGCTCGCTCAGTTCAAGGTGGTCATCTAATCAAAAATGCAAAAAGGGTGTAGAGTCTGCTAGTACCGAGGGCTCGTGATAACTACAGGGTTGACTACGATGAGGTTGGATCAAATGGTCCTATTCTTCTCCATCCTCTACCTCTAGGATATACATTTGTGGTGACCAGCAGTCTTATACAAATGCCTACAATAAGAGGGTTATTTTCTGGGTTAGCTTCGGATGATCCATACGTCACATGGCTAAATTGTGTAGTGTATGTAAGAGTTCTGTGTGATGACAGGAATTGGATATTGTCACGACCCAGGGGTACACCCTAGATGTAACATGACGTACTAGACCTCGAAAGGACTAACACAAGCCACTTAGCATATCAAAACATAAAGCAATAGAATTGATGCAAAAAATTTAAAACTTTTCCATACAATCGAAGTATTTTATAAAAGCAAGTGGAAGTCTAGACTTGTCTCATTTTAGTCATCTATTACAATACTTGAATCAAATAGGGACACAACCCATACAACATAGTCTGAAAATGAAATATTAGAAATGAAACTCAAAGTGAAACTCCCATCCTCGAATCATGAGGACTCACCACAAGCAAGGAGAATAGTCAAATCCAAGATTGAACCAAATAAAGATCTCCATAAGAAACGGGCCCGACACTTGTGGAAAATGTAGGAAAATATGGGTTGGTACAAAAATGCACTAAGTATGATTGCCATACATAAAAACCTTGAAATCATGCTAAAAGGGGCATTTTAGTTGAATGCATGCAATTTACTAAGTTAAAGTATCATTTTAAAAACCATGAAAAAACCACATGTCATAAGCATAACCTCCAGCATACACAAAATATGAGCATAAGTCAACATAAGGCATAATCCAATAGCATAGGAGAAACCACATATTCATAAACATAGCCCGTCCTTAAAGCCTCATAATATAAGAAAAATTCATAAGTAACCTTCAAGTCATACTTGTGCAATGCATAGATGAGATCCCATAATCCCACACATGCTAAGTACAACTTTTAGGCCATCATACCTTTTTATCATCTTTTGATCCTATCCTTAGCTTACTTCTCATAGATAAGGAAACATTCATCTTTAGTCACTCAAATCAAGGAAATCAACTCATGGCAACAATCCAAGTTAAGCACACATCATTACATAGACCTTAAAACAACATAAGTGGAACATACCATAACTACCCTCAGAGCCTAATTGTGCAATGCATGAATAATATCCCATAATCCCACCCATACTAAGTAGAGCTTCCTGAGGAGCCATAGTTCATAATCATTCATAGTGGGGGTAAGTCTTAACCAACATAGACCATGTGAGCTAAACATGGAATTCAGTGATACCCACACTGAAAAGGTTGTCCTACTTGCCTAAGGTAGAACCATAAACTTAGCTTAGGTGGATCCACTAGCTAAATATATATGAGGGCACATAGTTATGGGACAAGGAGACTTCTACTAGATACCCCGCCTCAACACTCATGAGGGCATCCATGTCAATAGATTTGTTCTAGAAATCCTACCTTAATTCACGTGAGGGCTTTCATATCCTATCACTATCAACTCGGTCCTATGCATTAATCCCCATGGAGTACTTATCATATCATTACTTGAGTTCATTTTTTTGTGGAAGAATGTAGCAACACTCAATCCAACATCATTCATAGGATAGCTCATAGATTCAATAGGTGAGAATAGCCTTTCAACCTAAGAATCATCATATTGTGAGAAAACCTTCCACAACATGTCATCATCATTCATAGGTGTATAATTGAAAATATCCTTTCAATCAACACAACAACATTATAATCACAATCACTTTACTCTCAAAGTTCTCTTAAGCATTTATACAAGTCTCATAATCATACATAATTCTCATACATTGCCCTTTAAGGACCATAGATCATATTTCATCAAAAAATCTAGAATTACTTCATTAGACATGTATAATAAACATAATTCAATTAACTGAATTACTACAAGCACAACCTCATAGCATTTTTCTATAATAAACAAACCCTCATCACAAGATCATAATTGAGTAATATGGGGTTTCGTAGGTTTTTGGGGAATTCAACATAAAAACCATAGAAAATCATCAATTTTTACATAATATATAATTAATCAATCATTAGAAACGTTTTTGAAAAGAACCTGTGAGATTGAAGTCAAACCTAACATTTGGGGAAATCACTAGTTTTGAAAATGAATTTGGAGAAACTCCACGGATGAATTGTATCCATTGATGAAGAGCTCCCATACATTAGAAAATAAATCCAATGGAATTGAGTAGAAAACCTAGCTTCTTGAACCCTAGCTCCCACTTCTTTCTTCTTCTTCTTCTTTGAGTTTTGTAGAGAGAGAATATTTGTAGAAGATGAGATTTTGGGATTTTGATTTTGGTTTTGGGAAATAATGAAGTGAATGGGTGTATTTTGACTTAAAAAGACTTATATAGGTGTATAAAAGTAAGTCAAAATGACTTCACTTTGATAGGGCATAAAAAGGAAATACCCAACACACCCCTAACTTTACATGAGTTGCCCAGGTGCCACGAGGGGTCCCATGAGCCATGGTTATGACCATGAATGGTGGTCCCACTCATGGACTTGAGGGAGTGGCTAAGAACTATGTGCCTTTGGACCTCAAGCCCAAGACAATCTCATGAGGGTCTCCACAAGCCATGGAGAAAGCCACGAGCCATGGTCCCTCTCGTCGGCCTTGAGGCAATGGCTTGCCACTTCCTCACAAAGCTTACACCAAGAACTCTACTCTACGAGCCTTCCCACGAGCCGTGAAGTGGCTCGTGAAGGAGGGCCTATATTGGGAAACTTTTAGGGAGCTCAATGCCTAGGCTACCATGGACCAAACCATGAGTCATGGTCCCCACCACGAGCCGTGGTGGTGGTCGTGGTCACTAGGGTAGTGTATAGGGGTTAGTGGACTGCCTTGGTCCTCTCCCTTGGCCCTTGCCCAGCTTCTTGACTCTAACCCTCTTGATTAGCCCTAGTTTGGCCTACTAGTTTCTGTGGTGTTACAGATATGAATGTCATAGGTTTTAGAGTATTCCCTTTGTCGTTGACTTGTGATGTTGCTCTGTGGTTTTCTGAGTTGCCATACAATTTAATCTATGCATGGGACCAATTGCATAAGGTGTTCATAGCGAGGTTTTTCCCGATGTCAAAGAATTTGAATTACAAGGATAAACTGAATGATTTCATGGCACTACATGGAGTGTCGGTAAGCAGTTCATGGGATAGGTTCACTGGATTCATGAGGAGTGTTCCGAATCACCGCATAGATGATGTGTCACTGAAGGAGTACTTCTACCGAGGACAAGATGACAATGGAAAGGTTGTGTTAGATACTATTGCTGGAGGATCATATGGTGAGTGAAATTTTGAATAGCTTGCTGAAAAACTTGAGAGGATTTCCCACAACAATAAGGCATGGAGCACTAGAAAGACAAATACTGGTAGGAGCTCCTTTTTTGTACAAACTACACCAAGTCAATCAAATGATGACATTCTTAAAGAGATGGCTCAAATGAGGACATAAATTGGCTTGGTATTAAAGCATGTGAGTGGAAGTGCAGAAAAAATGAATGCGGTTAATTATCTAACTAGGACTCCACCACCGCCAGTTGAGGAATATTACTATGAGAAAGATGCAAATTTGGTGAATGATCAGACAGAAGGTTTTTGAACCAACGCCTAAGGTTCCAACTTAGATAATTGATGCCAAGGTCAAGAAAACAAAGGTTGGGACTATGGAAACTACAACAGTGAGGGAAACTCTGTCTGGGATGGGAACTACATTTGTGATTACAATTACAACCGGAACAACTATGGCAACATAAATGATAAGTCTGGGCTGTATGTTCCACCTGGTAATAGAGAGGCTGGTACTAGCATGACTCGCAATGAGGATATGATGAAGAAAATAATGAAGAGGTTTGAGGCGACATATGAGAATGTGAAAGAGATGAGGAATGATTAATATGGAATCGGTCAGAAAGTTGATGCCCATGTCGTGTCGATAAAGAAACTTGAGTAGCAGTTTAGTCCGTTTTCCTCCACTGCTAACCCAAGCAAGCCTGACACACTTCCTAGCAGCACCATCTAGAATCCAAAAAGTGATAAGCATTGTATGGCAGCACCACTCACGGAGGAAAATAAACTATTGATCCCCCCATGCCGTTTGAGGTTAAAAGAGTAATAGAAGAAGCTGGGGATTATAATGAGGTTACCAAAACTCCGAAGGATGATACAGAGAAGGAAGTTGAGGTGACCCAAAAAGTTGTTCCCATGTCTAGACCTCTACCTCCATTTCCACAGAGATTGGTGAAAAAGACTGAAGAGACATAATATTGCAGGTTTATTGCTATGTTGAAGCAACTGTCCATAAATGTCCCGTTGATAGAAGCTTTGGAGAAGATCCTTGGGTATGCAAAATTCATCAAAGACTTAGTGACCAAAAAGAGGGTTGTTAGTTTTGAGAATGATGAGAGGCTGCAACATTGTAGTGTTATTGCTACTAGGTCACTTGTGCAAAAGAAAGAAGATCCTAGAGCTTTCACTATTCCTTGTACCATTAGGATTCTACACTTTGCAAAAGCTTTGAGTAATTTGGGTTCCACTATTAATTTGATACCATTGTCCATATATAAGAAGTTGGGTTTAGAAGCTCCAAAGACGACTACGATGCATTTACTTATGGCCGATAGAACAATGAAGAGGCCCATTGGAGTGGTCCAAGATGTCCTTGTGAAAGTAGAGTCATTCATCTTTCCGAAAAACTTTGTGATACTTGATTGTGGGGTTGATTTTGAGGATCCCATCACCTTAAGGAGACTATTTCTTGCTACTGGTTGTGCCTTGGTCGACATGGAAATAAGGCAGATGATGCTCCGATTAAACAATGAGGAGGTACCTTTTAACATCTGAAGGTCTATGAAGCATTAAGGTCATATTTAATCAATATCGGTGGTAAATCATAGTGTGGAGAAAGAATCTGAAGTGTCTATTGAGGAGAGGTTAGGTGTTGATGCAATAGCAGCGGTAATGATGAATTTTGCGAGTGATGGTATTGATGACTATGATGAGCTAGTTGTTGCACTTCATAGGTTCGAGTTTCTTTTCAAACCAAAATTGTTGGAATTAGACATGAAGAATCGAGACACTCCACCTGCAAAACCATCAATTGATGAGCCTCCAAAACTGGAACTTAAGCTTCTTCCATCTCACTTGAGGTATGTATTCGTGGGAAAAATAGCACCTTGCCCATTATTATTGTTGCTGACTTCACTGAATTGAAAATAGACACTTTGATATCGGTGTTGAACGGTTTAAGAGGGCAATAGGATTGACTATAGTGGACATTATTGGGATTCCGCTGGGCATTTGTTCTCACAAAATTTAACTCATGCCAGACAGAAAGTCAAGTATTGAGAATCAAAGGAGACTAAATCCCCCTATGCAAGAGGTTGTGAAAAAGGATATCATTAAGTGGTTAGATGTTGTAGTCATGTATCCCATCGCCGATAGTAGTTGGGTTTGCCCAGTTCAGTGTGTGCCAAAGAAAGGAGGAATCATTGTGGTTCCAAATTCTCAAAATGAGCTTGTTCCAATAAGGCATGTGATTGGTTGGAGAGTGTGTATGGACTACCATAAGTTAAATGAATGGACTGAGAAAGACCATTTCCCAATGCAATTCATGGATTATATGCTAGATCGTCTCGCTGGTAAGTGTTGGTATTTTTTTCTAGATAGGCTTCTGGCTACAATCAAATCTCCATAGCTCAGGAAGACCAACAAAAAACCACCTCTACTTGCCCTTATGAGACTTTCGCCTCCAAAAGGATGTCATTTGGGTTATGTAATGCTCCTGCAACCTTCCAATATTGTATGATGTAGATATTTTAAAATATGGTGGAGGACACGATAGAGGTATTTATGGATTATTTCTCTATGGTAGGTGAGTCATTTGATGATTGATTGACACATTTGGGTGAGGTACTAAAACGGTGTCAAAAGTGCAATCTTGTGCTCAACTGGGCAAAGTGCCATTTTATGGTTAAAGAGGTCATAGTTTTGGGTCATCGGATTTCACTGAAAGATATTGAGGTTGATAGAGCCAAAGTTGAGATAATAGAAAAGCTTCCACCACCCATCTCTGTAAAAAAGGTGTTTGAAGTTTTCTTGTGCATGCAGGTTTCTACCGGAGGTTCATAAAAGATTTCTCTAAAATTGCACACCCATTGTGCAAGCTACTTGAAAAAGAGTGTAAGTTTGATTTTGATGATGCTTTTCTAAGAGCATTTGGAGAGTTGAAAGCAAAGTTAACTTCGGCAGCTATCATTATTTCACCGGATTGGGGGCAACCGTTTCAAGTGATATGTGATTCCAGGTGGGTGGCTCTTGGTGTGGTATTAGGACAGAGGCGAGAGAAAATTCTTCATCCGATTTACTATGTCAGCAAAGCTCTGAATGTTGCTCAAAAGAACTATACGGTGACTGAATAGGAACTCCTTGCGGGGCTTTTTGCATTTGAGAAATTTAAATCCTACTTTATTGGTACTAAGGCCATAGTGCATACTGACCATTCTGCATTGCGGTATCTAATGGCTAAAAAGTATGCAAAACCAAAAATGATTAGATGGGTACTCCTAGTCCGAAAATTCAATTATTAGGTAAAGGATTGAAAGGGAATAGAAAATCAGGTTGTTGATCACTTGTGCAGACTAGAGGAGGAAGCTATGATCAAGTTAGAGTATGGAGTTGAGATTAATGATGTGTTCCCTAATGAACAGGTATTGGCTGCTTCTTATGACCTTATCCCTTCGTTCGCAGTTTTGCTAACTACATGGCAAGCTATTTGGTTCCATCGGATTTGTCATTTCACCAAAGAAAAAAGTTTATGTCTGATGAGAAGAAATTCGTTCGGGATGAGCCTTACTTGTTTCGTGGTTGTGCTTATGGGATTATTCGTCAGTGTGTGCCCGAGGTTGAGATGATGAGTATACTAAAGGCGTGACATTCTCCTCCTATTGGTGGGCACTATAAAGGTATCCAAACTACCCATAAAAGTTTGCAGTGTTGGTATTACTGGACTACCATCCACCAAAATGCTCATGATTTTGCCAAGTCTTGTGATAATTGCCAACGTGGAGAAATTTCGAAAAAGCAAGAACTACCAAAGAACCCAATAGTAGTGATTGAGATTTTTGAGGTTTGGGGTCTTCACTGCATGGGTCAGTTTGTGAGTTCGAATGGGATGAAGTATATTCTTGTGGCGGTTGACTAGTATCAAAATGGGTGGAAGCATTCGCGCATTCAAACAATGAGGGAAAAAGTGTCACCGCATTTCTGAAAAATAATATCTTCTCCGGATGTGGTACACCAAGGGAAATCATAAGCGATGGAGGTTCTCTCTTTTTTAATAAGTTGTTCAAAGCGTTGCTTGAGATTTATGATGTTCGCCACAACATAGCAACACCGTATCGTTCATAGTCAAGCGGGCAAGTTGAAATGTTGAATTGTGAGATAGAGCAAATTCTTGCAAAGGCAGTAAATGCTAACAAATTGATTGGTCAAGGAGGCTTGATGATGCTCTATGGGCTTATCGCACTGCATTCAAAACTCATATAGGTATGTTCCCCTACCAACTTGTAATTGCGAAGTCTTGTCATTTTTCATGTAGAGGTAGAGCATAAAGCAATGTGAGCGCTAAAGAAAATGAATTTGGATTGGAGCGCTGCATCGAGTCAAATAATGAGTGACATGAATGAGCTTGATGAGATTCTCCTAAAAGCATATGAAAGTTCATACTTATACAAGGAGAAGATGAAGAGTTACCATGATCAGAAAATCGATAAGCGTGAGTTTGTTGCTGGCTATTTGGTGCTCTTATTTAACCCATAGTTACGCTTGTTCGCTGGCAAGCTCAAGTCCAAGTGGACCGGGCCATTCAAAGTAACTCAACTATTTCCACATGGAGTATTGAACTCAAGAAAAAGGAAGGAACGAGGTTCAAAGTGAACGATCAGAGAATAAAGATCTACTTTAGGAAATCTGAGAGTATAAATGAAGTGATATAGGAATGGGATCTTGGTGCAGTCTGAGTAACTAAGGTGTTTGCATCATGCCGCGACATTAAATAAAGTGATGCCTAGGAGGCAACCTAAGAGGTACAATCTAGACAACTATACGAGGTTTTTTTTTTACATGGGGAATTTTTCTTAAATTTGCAGTTTTCTAGATAGATGTTCGTTAATTTCTAGTTTTAGTGTTCGCTAGATATATATAGATAGGCTCCGTGTCTAAAAAGTGTATAGAAAATGTAAAAAAAGAAGTCTTGTTGTTTGCTACATGTGCAGGGAAGAAAAGGAAAATTATGTAGAAATTTAGTTCTTGCAGTGGTCTACGGGTCCCATAGACGGTCCATCGGTCCATCCACAGACCGTAGATGGCATTCGTTGATCCGAGGTATGTTTTCTGATTTCCACCAAGTGTTGGAGTGAACCACGGTACCCATCGACGGACCGTAGGTCGACCCACCAACCGTTGATGGAGTCTCGTAGGTCCAAGTTAGGCCTACAGTCGAATCGACCTGGACCCCATCAAACTAAAACCCTTTAATGTTTTAAAGTACCCCCTATTTCCCACCTTTCACTAAGCGTTTTAAAACCTTCCAATTACCCCATAATCTCCCATTAACCCCCCCCCCCCCCATCACTCCTAAACAATTCCCATTTTCCATTTTAGATCATTCCCCCATATTTCTCTCCCAAATCTCTCTTTCATATCCCGACTGCTATCTTGACTCTAGAAGATGGTTCAAACGGTTATGCGGTTTATTGTGATGCATCCAGGGTCAACCTCGATTGTGTGTTGATGTAGCAGGGTAAGATCATTTTCTGTGCTGGCATTTGAGTTGTCTCCCTTCCTCTTTCAATCGAAAGAGTCGATCATAGCTTCTCCTTCCAGACAACTTAAGTTCCATAAGAAAAACTATACAACTTATGACCTCTAGCTTGCAACCGTCATGTTGTCCTAAAGATGTGTAGACACTATTTGTATAGTGTTCATGTTGATGTGTTCATAGATCATAAGAGCATCCAGTATGTGTTAACCCAGAAAGAGTTGAATCTTCGTCAGAGAAGATGGCTTGAATTTGTTAGTAGCAGAGGTTAAAGAAAAACAAGATAGTGATCATGCACTACTTTAGTTAAAAGGTGCAGTTTATTAGCAGAGAGTTAAGGTGTTCTACCAAGAGGGAGATGGTGTGCCTCATTACCAGGGCCACTTATGTGTTCCAAATATGGGTGAGTTGAGGTAACAAATATTTACAAAAGCCCATAATTCAAGATATTCTATTCATCTGGGTGCAACTCTGATGTACAGTGATCTACGGGAAGTCTTTTGGTGGGAAGACATGAAGAGAGACATAGCAAACTTTGTGGCCAGGTGTCCTAACTGTCAACAAGGTATAGTAGAACATCATAATCCAGGAGGCGTGACTTAGGAGATTAACATTCCTATATGGAAGTGGTAAGTGATAAACATGGATTTCATTACGGTTTTACCTCGTACTCGCAGACCATGATTCCATTTGGGTGATGGTGGAAAAAGTCACTAAGTAAGCTCACTTCTTGTCAGTAAAGACAAAAGATTCAGTGAAAGACTATGCCAGACTCTACATTAGTGAGATATTAAGGTTGAATGGGGTTACCCTATCTATCATCTTAGATAGAGGTCCTCAATTTACATATCATTTTTGGAAGTTGTTTTAGAAAGGTTTAGGTACTCAAGTAAATCTCAGTACTTCATATCATTCGTAGACGGATGTTGAAGAAGAGCATATCATTCATACCTTAGAGGACATGTTGAGATCTTGCGTGATCAATTTCAAAGGTAATTGGGATGATCACCTACCTCTCATAGAGTTCACTTATTATAAAACTTACATTGAAGTATTCAGATGGCCCCATATGAGGCAATGTAGGGGTATAGATGCTGGTCTCTGGTTGATTGGTTCGGAGTAGGTGAAGCAACCTTAATTGGGCCAGATTCGGCTCATAAAGCTATGGAGAAAATTATGCTCATTAGCGATAGACTAAAGGCAGCTCAGAGTCGTCAGAAGTCCTATGCAGATGTAAGGAGAAGGGACTTAGAGTTTGAAATTGATAGTTGGGTTTTCCTGAAAGTATCACCCATGAAAGGGCTGATGAGATTTGGCAAGAAAGGGAAGCTTATTCCCATGTATATAGGTCCTTACAGAATCCTAAACAGGGTTGGTAATGTGGTTTATGAAATTGAATTGCAAGCATAAGTAGATACGATTCATCCAGTCTTTCACATTTACTTGTTGAAGAACTATGTCAGTGCTTTGGCATCGATAGTACCTTTAGAGAATGTGACTTTGAAGGATATCCTCACCTATGAGGCAGTTCCATTTAAGATTCTTGACCGTCCGGAGGTTACTCTTATGTAATTCAGTCTCAATATCTTGTTTCCTCAGATATCTTTGCATTTCAGCATATTTGCATGTTCATGGAACTCAATTCAGTTAGATATCAGTTTCTAGTACTCATTTGGTAGGGATTACTGCTTCTTACCTTTAAACTCAGCTTGATTAGTTTTCATTTGAGGATGAATGACCCCAAGGGAGAGATATTGTGACACATCAAGAATCTGATCTAGGAATGAAAAAGAGAGTAGGGATAAATCAAGGAGGGGTCCATAGGCCATGAAGAGAACCACGACGTGTCACCCTAGTTGTGAAATTTTACCCAGCCAAGATGAAGGACCACAGACGCTTAGATGGCCCGTGAAAGATACTTATAGGACTTTGAGTTTTGGTTCAACTTCAAACAATCATGTCTTTAAGCACAAAATAAAGTAGGTGCACATGACCTATCAAATTAAAAGTCTTTGAGTCCTCTTTTCAACACCACCAAGTTTGCCTAATGCTGAGACCTGAGGAAAAAGTTATGCTCGTTTTGGTGAAGTCTTGTCAGGCACGGAAACATAATGAACCACTAGGTAGGTCGTCATGCCTTAGACGATCCGTCAAGCCCCTTAATAAGGTCACTTCGTCAGCTTTAAGTCAGGGTCATATTGGTATTTTATCCTATGCATTCGGTAATTAAACTACTTCATTTGGTACTTAAACTATGTCGTTTTACTTTGTCTAAGCCTAGTAAACTAGTCTGACACTACCTAAAACCTTCATTCTCCTAAAATCATCGAATATAGACACAAAAGAAGACAAATATATGATAGTTTATCCCAAGAATAAGCAGAGTTCTTCTTCAAGTTCAGCCCCAAAATCCAAAGGATTTCTCTATAGTTTTTGTCACCGTGTATGTGGGATTTCACTAGTGGGATACTTAGACCCATTAGGTCCCTAGAATTCATTCAATTCTTTACTTTCTCCATAAATTGTTTAGACCTAGGGTTTCTAAATCTTAGGGATCCGTTGCAATTTTGTTGCTATAGTCTCTATAATGTTAATTACATGTTTGTTGGATAATTAGTGTAGTCCCATGAATAGAACTCAGAAACCCTAGCTTCTGTAAATTATCAGTATTTCATGCACTATACTTTCTAGGCACATTACTCAGACAATCATTCTTTAGGACTCGAATGCCATATCTTTTAGTCTATGTATGTTGCATTCTCCGATAATAATCTATATTTTGAGTTGCTAAGTATTTCAGTTGCATTTTAGCTTTACATGTCATCGAGTTGGACTAAGGTTAAGTATTTCCTCAAGTCCCAGAACTATGTGCGTCCATAGGTTTATAATTCCCCTCTGTTGGCCATTAGTTTTAGTGATCACGCCACAATCATGCCTATATATCTCGGCAATGTATATTAGGTCCTCTCGATTGGGAGTACACATCGAACTCCATGTTTAGCTCACTGGTTTATGTCGGTTAATAGTATCTTCCACAATATGATTCATGTTACATTGACCATGTATTAAACATTTACCTCATTATTTAATTAAGCATGTTATCTTTATGATTAGTACTTGGTCCTTGCATCTAGCTCAGTTTTCAGTATGCTTCAGTATATCTTTTTTCATGTTTAGTTGTTATATTGTTCAGCTTAGCATATATCTTGTATGCTTAGAACATTCAAAGTACCGACGCATAATTTTGCGCTATATCGGTGTATGATATAGGTTTAGTCACTCAGGATCCAGACCGCGCTTAGCTCGATTGTGTACTCGGTAGCTTCAATGGTGAGTCCTCCTCACCCGATGACGTTTCTTTATGCTTTTAATTTAGTTAGTTCGTTACTAGTTTCACTATTTTAGAGTTAGTTGGGGACTTTTCCCACTAGCTCATCAGTATTAGAGGCTTTCAATCATAGAGTCAAACTAAGTTGTTTTGTTTGGGTTGTTCCGCATTTGAAATCATTTATATTCTTAGTTGAACTCTTTTAGATTTACTCATCTATCAGTTATTCTTCCGCTTACTTAGAATTGTTTCAGTAAGCTTGTGATATGCCAACTTTTGGGGCTAGTCTCGAGATGTCAAAATTATCATATAAACAATAACATTTTCCCCACCTGTTTGTTACAAATATTTGCAACTTTTGATAACAACTGTATTATATGAGGACCTTCACCATTCCCCATTACTTTCAATCAAGACAAAAAGGAATACAAGCTTCAATATAGTTAACAAAAGGTCAAAGAGGTGAACTTGCCTTAAAAGAGAATAAGATCAACTCTATATTTGAGCCTTGATTAATAACGTTTCAAAGACACTTCATCCAATTCTAAGTGTCAACGATCGTTCATCAGTATAATAACCCAACTATATAAGTTGGGGCCGAATTCCACATGGAGTGGTACGTGTTTAAGATTCAATAATAAAGTCTGAATATGCTCAAATCAGTCATAGAAATAGACATTATCAAATAAAAACATACTTCAAATCAGGGTGTAACATGAATGTCAAATAAGGGGATTTTGGTTTTAGTTATCAACTACAGCAACAACAAATAACACGAAAATAACAATAATGAGACGTGTTCTTAGGATGGGATTCGATTATAGGCTAATGTAGACAAATGGGTAATTGCAACTGTTAGAAAATAGCTGTAAATTAGTGAATAAGCTAGACTATAGAGGAGGTAAACTTTCTCTCAAACAATTTACCCTGAATCAAGTCGATTTCTCTCGGACATCTACAAGCATGCAAAATAAGAACATTCCTACGCTTTAGTCGATTCACTCTCTCGAGTTGAATGTGTTGAAAAGGGTTTAGGATTCACTCTCTCGAGCTGAACCCATGACAATCAAATACCCACAGACCATCAATCAATAATTTTGGTTTTAATACTCTCTCGAGCAAGCCAAAAACACAAAAGTAGAACTGTATTTGCAACTACAATTCTTAAATTAAACAACAATTAAAGATTGAAATCACTTCTAAACATCATTTAAACTAAAAATTAGCAATACCCACAAACTAATTCAGTCCCACATAATCACATCCCAGGAATTGGGGTTTTAGCTAGACATCATAAAAAGATAAAAATTGTTACCAAATTGAGTTTCCATCAACGAGGTAAGACTGATTTCATATTTACAAAGGTCCAAATTGAAGAATCTCAAAGACCTACTTTCAATTTATCCAAAGTGAAAAACTTCAATTCTTCAAAGCTAAGTAAAACTTCTCTCAATACTCAGAATTTGCTATGAATAAAAGTATGATTACAAGATTAGATAAAATATCCTAAACTAAATGTTCAAATATGTATTTATAGTTGCCTAAAATGTGTTGCGAAGAGTCACTCAGTGAAGTAAGTCGGGCTTGCCGATCCACTCGGCGATCCGCCCTTTAGTCAATTCCATCGCCTTTCTACCTTCGCCTTCAACATTCTCTAGGCCTGTAACTTTGGGCGATTCAACACTGTATCGCGGAATCACTCGAGGATCCACCGAATGCTTCTTGCTCTAGCCAACTTGGTTCTTTCCTTCTAGGCTTGGCACACTGGTGCTTTATGCAGTCAAATGGCCACTCGGCGACTCGCCAAATGGACTTGGCGATCTCCAGGCTCTATTTTCTTCCTTCTTTCAGCTCGCTTAGTTCCTTTTTGCAAATTAGTGTCCTTTCTTTGTTCCTCAATTCAAGTGCCTGGAAATCAAGAATTTTACATCAGTTATTGGCACAAAAAAGCATTTGAGGACACTAAATCGATACAAATAAAGCCTTAAATGAGTTCAAATCTCGGACTCATCAATACCCCCAACTTAAAAAATTTCTTGTCCTCAATTCAAGTTCAGTAGTTCAATAAGGATGTCTCAAACAATGCTACACAAGACTCAATCATGAATGCACACAACAAGACTCAACTTACTCATGCAATGATCAATTGTGCACTAAAAGATTTAAGTTGTGACTAACCATTATCGAAGATTCTCAAGTTCACTATACTTGCTTCAAATGCAAGTTCAAGCTCAACAAAGGTACTCAAATTCCCTCACACAACGAATGATTCCATATTCACAGAATTGTTCAACACTTTATAGTTCCGGAATCACAAACAACTCTCACACTCACAAATATAAACACATGCATGACTTAAAACCATAGGTTTGCCGTTATTTTCCAATCAACACTTGTTTCAACTCACTCAAGATCAAAAATGTCTTTTCAAGGCTTGAAACATGGCTTACTTTAAAGGTATGGTAATTTAGGCTCAATGGCTGCTATCCTCATGAAATGTGGTATGAACAACACTTCCTTTCCTTTTCTTCATCATTCTCATTCATGCTCATAATTCACCCCATTATTCGTTTTCCATGGAATACCATACAACCCGTTTTCTTCCGCACTTTCACAACTTTATTTCAATGTTTTTTCGTTCTTTTTCTTTTCATTCTTCTTTTCTTTTTCTCTTCTTTTTTTTTGTATGGAGGGGTTCCATATTTCTTAAAACCAAGGGTAAGGGGGACTTATTTGCACTTATTGATTTACCTTTTCTTTTCACCACACCCCAACTTAAGCTTTTGGCCTAAGTTGGCTATTCAAAGAAACAACACTTCATGAGGATTATGGGTTAAGGGATAAATGGAGGTCTAGTTTGCTCATGTTTCTTCCAAGAAAAAGGTAAGGCTCAAAGGGTGTTCAAGCAAAGTTCACACATTCACGAGGTAGGCCACAAAAGAGGTATAATGTCAAATTATTTCACTCTTTAAAATTGTTGCCTAAGATCATTTCAAGAGCTTGCATCACTTAGTCAACATGACTAATGGGGCAAATTATAGGTGTCATCACACATGGTTCACAATAAGCTCATCACACAAGGCATTGACACCAATATCAAACAAGACTCCATACTTTCGCTAGTGTGTAATGTTCATCACAAGAGACTCAATTTGATAATCAGCTAATCACAACGAGATGCAAAAAGTTCACATATTGCCTATGGAACTTCATTTGGCCTCATCATAGCCGCACATTCATTTTTATTTGATTGAGAGCACTATTCAAGTCATTAGTATTGATCATGACCAACACTCAAATTTGCTCAAGAACAATCACATTCAACACAATCAAGAGGTGGCAAATTTTTTTAGAAGGGTCTAAAAAACACTTGCAATTGGAACAAGGAGCCACAAGCTCAAATATCCACAACACAGTGCCAAAATACAATATGTAGCACAAAACTCAATATATAAACATAATTAATAATCACAAGAGGTAGGTATGGAAATACCTCACCCCACTACAAACAAAAAACAATTTGTCCTCAAATGTAATAAAGTATTAAAAATCGATAAAAGAAGACAGAGATGGAGGTAAAGAGGGATCCTTTCTACACAGTCACTCCATCTGTTGGGGGCATCATTGTCCGGTGCAACACTCTGAACTTGGGCATCAGTGCCCGGAGTCACATCAGCAACACTCGATCCACTAGGACCTACCATAGATGTCTTTCTCAGCGATGTCTGAATCACTGACTGTACAATCGTCTCCTCCAGGTCAGGTAGGTCTCCATAGATGGTCTCCTCCAGCATCTTTATATGCTCCTCATCGGTCTCTGCCTCCAACACATCAGCGGCTATATTATCCTGTTGTGCGTCTCTAGTGGTGGCTGGAGGAATCTCAGAAGTCATCAGGGCCTCCACATCATTAGCTGCCTCCAGAAGTGAAGTGAAGTCTGTGAACTTCAAGTAGTCCACGTCTTTCCTCACATCTGCAACCTTGACTTTCAAAGCTATTACCTCTGAAGTCTCCTCCTATCTACTCTCACAAGTCTCAACTCTTGATTGGAGAGTGTCAATATATGCTCGTGGGGGAGCTAGTGCATCTAGGATAGCACTCTCAATTGTCCATGGTAATGCAGCCTCCAATCGAAAAACCCTCATATCATCAGAATGGGCTAAGTGTCCCATCTTCAGAAGCATGGCCTGAGTGATCTTGGTCGGCTGAGGAGCATTAGAAGTACCAGGAGTCTGGGAGGAAGTGGAAGTACCTGAAGGCCCAGAAGTCGGAGTAAGAAAAGGTGCCTCTGCAGGTATATAGTCAATATCCACCTCTGGGAAGCATCTACCGGGGCTGCTCTCCTCATGTTTGCCTCCTCCCAAGTGTACTCGGCCTCTATATGCCAGATGTATGTTGAGGATGTAGGAATGACCTCAATATCTCTCGTCTCATCACGAGGAACTCCAGCACTCTGACACAACTCTGTAAACAGTACCGGGAATAGAAGGGACGTATGTCTCTGCTTGGCCGCCATGGCCATCTCCTGCTCTAAGATGAGTCTCATGTCAATGGTCTTCCTGGATATAATCGACCCAAGGTAGGCCACCCTAGGATGGCAGAGGATAGACTCGTTCTGGGGGACGGCATAATGGAGTTTTTGATGAATCCAAACCAATCACGCAACTACGTTCAAGTCCTTTTTCTGTATCAAAGCTCTGGCCTCAATCCACCTCGGGGAGGTGTCAAAGATGAGAGGAGCTATCCAGCCTTGAGCTCATCCAAGGGTATCATAGTGGTAGACAAATTTGGGTAGTCAAAGAATAACCCTCTATCAAATACCGCGTTGATGTCATCACGGCTACAGTGCACTACTGTCCTCCGTACCATAATGGACTCCACCGGTTTGAAAGTGCTGGTCTTCTTCTTACCTTTAGGGACCACGTCACCATATGCTGAGAAAAAATCTCGAACCCATGTAGGAATATAAGGGCCTCAGGGTCTGGTAAACTGCTCAAAGCGATGGCAATGGAGTGTATCCCTCACCCTGGAGTATTTGGCATCTAGGCCCTCTGTAGAAAGCAACTTCTCCTCACGAATGGTCCACAACCTATCAATTTTTAATCTGTTGAGAAGCCTGGGAAGAGGAATCTCTACTAGTGGCACTGGGGACACAGTCAGTGTCGGAGTTGGCAATGTATTTGTTGTATGAGAGGTGGATCTTGGAGCCCTTGATTAGTCTTGACGGCACCTAGCACGAATCTCCATCCATTGGGATTGTAGTGGCTGGTCATCCTTCAGCTCTGATAATACAGCTTGGGAGTCAAAGGACTCACCCTCGCTGCCAGAGTTGTGCTATGAAACATCAGATGTTGGCTTCTCTCCTTTGCCCTTGCCTCCCTTAGGAGGTGCCGTCTTTCCCATTTTAGGGATTGGTTACCCCTTCAGTTATCACTATGCACCGTGCTCTTTTATGGGGTGGCATGTCGAGGTTAGTTCTAGCCATATTTGCAAAAACATCAACAAGAGTTAGCTTCATTTCAAGAAAAGTTGCTGACAAACTCGCCGAAATGATCGGCGAGTCAGCTAAGTCACTTTGGCGAGCCAGATCGGGCTAAAATTTCTCAGAAAAATTGGCATGTTGGCGATGGAAGGGGCTTTTCGGCAATAGCCGACAACATTCTGCGAGCAATGACAAACCCGCTGAAATGTACAGTGTATTTTAGGGGTTAAAGGCACAGAAAGGGCGATCAAACAAGACTTTCGGTGAGTCGCCGAGTGCACTCGGCAAACTTAGGTTTCTCGCCGAAAGTTACAGAACCCAAACTCAAATTAGCCTAAAATTAAAGTCGATCAAGGGGGATTCGGCAAACCGCCGAGTGGTTCGGCGAGCTTGACCCAGCTCGCCAAACTGCCTAGCGTGCCTACTTTCAACTACATCTTCAAAAATCAACCCCGCAGTCCCCGAAAACAAAATCAAACCATACACTAACTCAATTAGACTTAGACCCATAAGACCCATGTCCCCGGGATACTCAGACTTCTCCATGCTTAACCAAATTTGGCTATTTGACAACTTTAGCCCTTAAGAATGACATAAACTGCTCCAAACGGAGGACAAAGTCACGATCACCGACCTATTCGGCGACACGCCGGTTTACTCTCAGGCTGGATACGTTTTACAAACTCCAACCTTAGAATTTCTTGAGTCCAACAGCAGTCCAAGTCGGGCTCACCGACTTCTTCGGTGAGTTGCCGACTGGACATCTAGCTCGCCAACCAGTACTTTTCCTCACATTCCACTCTTTAACCTGCACAATCAACACACGATTATTTCAAAAACAAAAAGATAGAAAATAAAAACTTGGGTTGCCTCCCAAGCAGTGCCTTAGTTAATGTCGTGGCACGACGCATGTCCTCACTCAAACTTAATTCTTAGGATTGGTTATAGTGTCACTAGGCAACCCCCTTGTTGTCTCGGGTTTAAATAAGACGAGATCTGACCCATCCGGGTCTCCTACTACTTGATAAAGACGGAGTAAGAAGTAACCATCTGGCAAAGGGTCGACACGTCTTCCTTCATCTATTTTAATTTTTTATCAGAACCCTCAACCTTGCTGAGAATACGAGAGAGCATATCCTCAGTCCAGCCACCCTCAGAATCTTTGGTCTTTTGGCGCTCGTGGGGAGGAACTTACCTATCCTTCTCCCCATCTCTTTCCTTCCAAGTGGGGTTATGATCCATACACTCTCTATCACGATCTCTCTAGCCTTCCTCCCTATTCCAACCTTGGTTACCACCCTGCCTTGGGTAGTTAGCACAAAAATCTCCACCTTGGTTGGCGAGGAAGTTCACCTCTTTTTTATACAGCACTTCAAACTTGGCCTTCTTTGGGGTTTACACACCGACACCCACAATATTGACACTTTTAGCACCAGCTCCCATGATATTTTGGGTCAAAATGTCAAGTTGTGTCATTATCTTTGCCATGTTCTGATCCCTCTCTTGGTCTTTCTCAAGCCACTCCTTCTTCAATTTAAACATGAGAGGGGAGACCTGATATTCGCGGGTGTACCACGCCCGATTAATTATGATCATACCATCCAAAAGCTGGGTTGTTATAATGTAAGTTTGTTGCATCAAACCTCCCGGTTAAAGTTGGTCAGCTATACCCTTGTTCTCCGAGTCAAGGCTTCGGTAAAAATATTGCAACAAAATGTTGTCGGGCAAACCCTGAGTTGGGCATTGCAGCACCAACTTCTTGAATCATAGCCAAGTCTCTTGAATTGGCTCACCCTCCAAATACTTGAAGCTTTGGATGTTGTCCCGAAGTGTCATCATTTTTTAAGGTGGGAAAAATCGCACTTGAAATGCGGTGACAAGCTCTTCCCACGAAGTGATTGATTCTCTTGGCAACTGAGCCAACCATTTACATGTTTCTCTCATTAAAGAAAATGGGAACAACCTCAACCAGACCGATTCTTGGGATATGTTCTTGAAGAAGAACGGCCCACAAACATCAACAAAGTTTCTTATATGCTCATGGTGATCCTCATAAGCTAATCCACCAAACAACCCTTTCAATTGCAAGAGGTGCAACATGGTACTTGCAATATGGAACACAGCGTTCCCTTCAGCCGGAGGCAAGAGAATGGCACCAATTCCACCCATTAGATGAGGGTCATTAACATTCGGCTCATTGACATCGTTGAGGTTACCGATGTCATCTTGGTGGCCCACTTTGCTACCATTTCTTCCGTTGACACTCATTTCCTCAGTTTAAAAAAGCAACACACAAATCAAAAATAAAAGAAAGTAGATTCAACTATGACTAACAAGAAAAAAATTCAACTTAACCAAAGAATCTTAACCAACACCACTCCCCGGCAGCGGCGCCATTTTGATTAATAACTTTTCAAATACACCTCATCCAATTCTAAGTTTCAACGATCGTTAATCATTATAATAACCCAACTAAATGAGTTGGGGTCAAATCCCACAGGGAGTGGAACGTGTTTAAGATTCAATAGTAAAGTGTGAATATGTTCAAATCAGTCATAGGAATAGACATTATAGAATAAAAACATAATTCAAATCAGGGTGTGAAACGAATGTCAAATAAGGGGGTTTTGGTTTTAGTTATCAATTACAGCAGCAGCAAATAACACGAATATAACAATAATGAGATGAGTTCTTGGGATGTGATTCTATTATAGGCTAATGTAAACAAATGGGTAATTGAAACGGTTAGCAAATAGTTGTAAATTAGTGAATAATCTAGACGATAGAAGAGGTAAACTTTCTCTCAATCAATTTACCCCAAATCAAGTCGATTTCTCTCGAACATCGACAAGCATGCAAAATAAGAACATCCTATGCTTTAGTCCATTCACTCTCTCGAGTTGTATGTGTGGAAAACAGTTTATGATTCACTCTATCGAGCTGAACTCGTGACAACGCAATACCCATAAACCATTAATCAATAATCTTGGTTTTAAAACCTCTCTCTCGAGCAAGCCAAAAACACAAAGGTAGAACTGCATTTGCAACTATAATTCATAAATTAAACCACAATTAATGATTGAAATCACTTCTAAACAGAATTTGAACGAACAATTAGCAATACCCATAAACTAAATCAGCCCATAATCACACCCCAAGAATTGGGGTATTAGTTAGACATCATAAAAAGATAAAAATTGTTACCAAATTGAGTTTCCATCAACGAGGTAAGATTGATTTTATCTTTACAAAGGTCCAAATTGAAGAATCTCAAAGACCTACTTTCAATTTCTCCAAAGTTAAAAACTTCAATTCTTCAAAGCTAAGGAAAACTTCTCTCAATACTCAGAATTTGCTATGAATAAAAGTATGATTATAAGATTAGATAAAATATCCTAAACTAAATGTTCAAAAATGTATTTATAATTGCCAAAAATGTGTTGCGAAGAGTCACTCGATGAAGTAAGTCGAGCTCGCCGATCCACTCGCCGATCCGCCCTTTAGTCAACTCCATCGCCTTCTGTCTTGGCCTTCAACATCCTCTAGGCCCGTAACTTTGGGCGATTCAACACTGTATCACATAATCACTCAAGGATCTTCCGACTGCTTCTTTCTCTCGCCAACTTGGTTCTTTCCTTCAGGGTTTGGCACACTCGTGCTTTAGGCAATCAAATGGCCACTCGGCGACTCGCCAAATGGACTTGGCGATCTCCAGGCTCTCTTTTCTTCCTTCTTTCTGCTCGCTTCGTTCCTTTTTGCAAATTATTGCCCTTGCTTTGTTCCTTAATCCAAGTGCCTGGAAATAAACATTTTACATCAGTTTTTTAGACAAAATAACCATTTGAGGACACTAAATTGATACAAATAAAGCTCTAAATGAGTCCAAATCTCGGACTCATCAAGCTTTCCCTTTATGATGAGCCTCCGAGTCCACAAAATCTAATCAAATGCAGAATCTTTATAAGAAAACATGAACATTGATACCCATGATGCTAATTTTGGAAACCGACTCTGAATCGACCCAAAGAACTCATTCAAGTAGGCCAAGGGTATTTTCTGAATATTTTATGGAACATCATAATACCCATCGAATTACGAACTCACAAGTGAAATTGAATCAGAGAACGAGTTAAAAACATACTTGAAACTCCAATTTCCTTAAAACACTATTTTCATGAAAAACCCTCAAAGATTGAATTCAAAGACATGGATTTAACACAAAAATTATGAAACAATAAATGGAAAATGAAGGGTTGGAATTAAATCAACTTAACCAATCGATTAACCTTGAAACTCCACTTTAAAAATGCTTTCCAAGAGTTTTCAAAGTTAAAAATTGTGAAATGAGGAAGAAATCTTGATGTTAAGAATTAAATATCTGCTAGGTAACTTATTTTATGTAGTCATAGCCCTCTCCACACGATCGCGGAGAGAAGAGATGGTTCACTAATAATTAACTTTCATAATCGCGACAAGGGCCACGCAATCGCAACGCTCAAGATTTTAGCCCTACGCGATCCCGAAGACATCCCACGATCGCGATGCACAACCTAAAACACTAACGCAATTAGTGAAGATTATGACGGACTGCCATGAACATCGCATTAGATAACAAAACAACAAAAAAAAACTTTAAGACTAAATATCCTTTGAATGGGTGCTCGAATTTGTTCAAAATCCCGTGCACAGATATAAGATATGCTACCCTACGAAATTTGATATTTCAGACTTAATGAAAATATCCAAACATAGATTTGAGGTCTCCTTGACCTAACTAGCGTTGAAGTCGCAATAAACTAACTTGACAGCCGTTAAAGTTGCAATAAACTAACTTTCCTACACAAAATTCCACATTCAAGATATGATGGAACTAACAAAATTCCTTTCCAAGACTCGTAGATCCGGATGATTACTACATTAACTTATATCATATGAATAATCTCCAAAACTTTAAAACTAACAAAACTCATACCTTTTAGATCTAATTATAAAAGTAGTCTTATATACTGATCCAACATGACTGGGGGTAACTAACAGGAGTGATAAAATGGTAATTTCTAAAGTTTCCACAAATGATCTTATGGGTCATTGATTAACGTTACAAACGACATTTAATCCAGTTCTAAGCGTCTACGATCGTTAGTCAGTATAATAACCCAACTAAATGAGTTTGGGTGTTGAATCCCACAGAGAGTGGTACATGTTTAAGATTCAATAGCAAAATATGAATATGTTCAAGTCAATCATAGGAATAGACATTTATGATTAAAAACATAATTCAAGTTAAGGGGTGACACAAATGTCAAATAATGGGGTTTTGGTTTTAACTATCAACTACAAAAACAGCAAATAACACAAATTTAACAATAATGAGATGGGTTCTTGGGATCTGATTCGATTATAGGCTAATATAGATAATTGAGTAATTGCAACTGTTAGTAAATAGATGTAAATCAGTGAATAAGCTAGACTTTAGTGGGGGTAACTTTCTCTCGAACAATTTACCCCAATTGAAGTTGGTTTTTCTCGAACATCAACAAGCAAGCGAAATAGCCTACGCTTTAGTCCATTCACTCTCTCGAGTTGAATGTGTGGAAAAGGGTTTAGGATTCACTCTCTCAATATGAACCCATGACAACCCAATACCCATAGACCATCAATTCAGTAATCTTGGTTTTAAAACCTCTCTCTCGAGCAAGCCATAAACACGAAGGTGGAACTGCATTTGCAACTACAATCCTTTAATTTTAACCACAATTACTGATTGAAATCACTTTTAAACAACATTTAAACTAACAATTAGCAATACCCATAAGCTAAATCAGCCCATGATAATATAATCACACCCAAAGAATTGGGGTTTTACCTAGGCATCATAAAATGATAGAAATCGTTACCAAATTGTGTTTCCATCAACCGGGTCAGATTAATTTTGTCTTAACAAAGGTCCAAATTGAAGAATCTCACAGACCCACTTCCAGTTTCTCAAAAATGGAAAACCTCAATTCTTCAAAGCTAAGGAAAAGTGGTCTCAAAACTCAGAGTTCAAAACTGAATATCTAAAAATTGATTCTAAGATTACGATAAAAGGATATGTTCAAAGACGTATTTATAGTCGCCAAAAATATGTTGCGAAGGGCCATTTGACGCAATAAGTTGGGCTTGCCGATTAGCTCGGCGATCCGCCCTTTGGTCAGTTCTATCGCCTTTTTGCTTTGGCCTTCAACATCCTTAAGTTCTGTAACTTTAGGCGATCCAACACTGCATCGCGGAACCACTTAGTGACACGCCGACTGCTCCTTTCTCTCGCCAACTTGATTTTCTCCTTCAGAGATTAGAACACTGAAACTTTGGGCGATATAGTGGCCATTCGCCGACTCGCAAAACGGACTCGGCGATCATCAGACCTTTATATCTTCGCTCTTTCAGCTCACTTCATTCCTTTTTGCAAGTTAGTGTCCATGCATTGTTCCTCAATACAAATACCTAGAAATCAAGGGTTTTACATCAGTTATTGGCACAAAATAAGCATTTGAGGACACTAAATCTATCCAAATAAAGCCCTAAATGAGTCCAAATTGTGGACTCATCAACACTCCCAACTTAAACTTTTTCTTGTCCTCAAGTAAAACTCAAGTTCAACAGTTCAAAAAGGATGCCTCAAATAGTGCTACACAAGACTCAATCATGAATGCACAAAACAAGACTCAACTTACCCATACAAGGATAAATTGTGCACTCAACGATGCAGGTTGTGAC
This sequence comes from Solanum chiquidenum, assembly GCA_029582725.1. Taxonomy (NCBI): domain Eukaryota; kingdom Viridiplantae; phylum Streptophyta; class Magnoliopsida; order Solanales; family Solanaceae; genus Solanum; species Solanum chiquidenum. The sequence continues at coordinate 66,222 of JAJOOS010002623.1, forward strand.
TCACCATTACCAAAGATACTCAAGTTCACCATACTTGCTTCAAATGCAAGTTCAAGATCAACAAATGTATTAAAATGTCCTCACACAAAGAATGATTCCATATTCACACACAATGGTTCAACAATTTATAGTTCAGGAATTACCATCAACACTCACACTCAAAAAGATGAACACATGCATGACTCCACCCATAGGTTTGCCCTTATTTTCCAACCAATACTTGTTTTAGCTCACTCAAGATCAAAAAGGTCTTTTCAAGGCTTGTAACGGGGCTGAGTGTAAAGGTATGGTCATTTAGGCTCAGTGGCTACTATCCTCATGAAATGTCGTATGAACAACACTTTCTTTCCTTTTCTTGATCATTCTCATTCATGCTAAAAAGTCACCCAATTATTCACTTTCCATGAAACTTTGGACACCCCATTTTCTTTTGCAACTTTATTTCACCATTTTTTTCATTCCTTTTCTTTTTCTTTCTTCTTCTCTTTTGTTTATATGGAGGGGTTCCATCTTTCTCAAAACCATGGGTCGAAGGGGACTTCTTTGCACTTCTTGATTTACCTTCTCTTTTCACCACACCCCTAACTTAGGTTTTTGGCCTAAATTGGCTATTCACACAAACCACATTCCATGACGATTAAGGGTGAACGAATAAAGAAAAGTCATAATTTCATCAAGTTTCATCCAAGGAAAGGCTAAAGCTCAAAAGGTGCTCAAGCAAAGTTCAGACACTTACAACATAGGACACAAAAGAGGTATAATAGTAAATTGTTTCACTCTTTAAAATTTGTTGCCTAAGATCATTTCAAGAGCTCACATCACTTGGTCAACCGGACCAACGGGGCAAATTCTAGGTGTCATAACACATGGTTCACGGTAAACTCATCACACAAGGCATTGACACCAATGTCAAACAAGACTCCACACTTTGGCAAGTGTGCAATGTTCATCACAAGAGACTCAATTTGATAAATGTCTAGTCACAACGAGATGCAAAAACCTCACATATTTCCTATGCAACTTCATTTGGCATCATCGTAGTCGCACATTTATGTTTGTTTGATTATGAGCACTTTGCAAGTCATCAGTATTGATCAAGACTGATACTCAACTTTTCAAAAGAACAGCCACATTCAAACACAGTCAAGAGGTGGTTTTCGAAAGGGTCCAAAAATTGTTTACAATTAAAACAAGGAGCCACAAGCTCAAATATCCACAAAATAGTGCCAAAACCCAATTTATAGCACAAAACCCAATATATACAAACAATATCATCAAAACAAGAGGTAGGTATGGAAATACCTCACCCCACCACAAAAAAAAAAATTGTCCTCGAATGAGTGAAAATATCCAGAAAGTCCACAAAATAAGACAAAGAGGGAGGTAAAAAGAAATCATATCTAAACAGTCGCTCCATCTGTCGGGGCATCAATGCCCGGTGCATCACTCTAATCTTGGGTATCAATGCCCGGAGTCACATCAATAGTACCGGATCCACTAGAAGTTTTCATGGACGTCTCTGTCAGTGACGTCTGGATCACCGACTGTAAAATCGTCTCTTACAGATCTGGCAGGTCTCCATATATGCTCTCCTCCCTCACCTCTAGCTGCTCCTCATCGGTCTCTTCCTTCGACTCATCAGGTGATATGCCATCCCTATGTACGCCTCTGGTTCTGTCGAGAGGCATCTCACAAGTCCCTGGGCATCTACATCATTTGTTGCCCCTAATAGTAAAGTGAAATTTGTAGACTTGAGAGAGTTTACATCCTTCCTCAGATCTGCCACTTCGGCTTTCATAGTCGTAACCTCACAAGAATCCCCCTATATACTTTCACAAGTGGTGACTCTCGCCATCAAATAATCAATCAAAGTCCATAGGGGGGTCAGTGCAGTAAGGATGACACTCTCAATCATCTATGGGATAGATGCCTCTAGTCGTTTAGCCCTCATATCAGCCAAATAGGCCAGGTTCCCCATCTTCAGGATCATAGCCTGAGTAATCCTATCATGCTGGGCTGCAGTAGAGGTACTATAGGCCTGGGAGGAAGAAGTGGGAGTAGATGTACCTAAAGGCCCGAAGGCCAGAGTAGGTAAATATACCTCTATAGGTATAGAGTCTATGTCCACCTCTGGAGATGTATCTATCGGGGCTTCTCTCCTCATGTCGACCTTCTCCCGAGTGTACTCGACCACAATATGCCGAATGTTAGTGGAGGATAAAGGGGTAACCTCAATATCTCTAGTCATATTCCTAGGAACTCCAGCACGCCGACACAACTCAATGATCACCACCAAGAATGGAAATGAGGTCTGCCTCTGTTTAGCCCTCATGGTTATCTCCTGCTCAATAATAAGTCCCATGTTGATGCTCCTCTTGGAAATGATCGACCCAAGGCAGGCCGCCTTAGGGTGGTGGAGGATAGACTCGTTCTGGGATGACACGATGGTGCTACTGATAAAACCAAACCAGAAACGAGTGGCAATATTCAGATCCTTCTTCTCGATGGGGACCCCTGCCTCGATCCACGTCGGGATGGTGTCAGAAATCAACGGTGCAAGCTAGCCCTTCAATTCATTTAGGGACTGAGTAGTAAGCAGGCCCTCAAATGCTAATGTAGCACCTAGAACCCTGTCAAGTATAGTGTTAATGTGATGACTACTGCACCCGACTTCCTTCCCCCTAACCATGACCGACTTCACCGGTCTAAAGGAAGTGGCCTTCTTCTTCCCCTTGGGCACCAGCTTCCCGTATGCAGTATAAAACTCCTAGACCCATGTAGGAATGTAGGGGCCTCGGAGCCTGGTGAACTGCTCGAACCAGTGGAAATAGAGGGTCTCCCTCACTGTGGAGTATCTACCCTTTAGGCCCTCTGTAGAAAGTAGCTGCTCCTCAAGAATCATTCTCAACCCATCGACTTTCAATATGTTAAGTAGTCGTGGACGATGAACTACTCGTGGCATTGGAGCCAGAGGAGGTGCCGGAGCTGGAACAATATCTGTTGGAGAAGAGGCTGCTGGGACTCTAGCTGAGTCATGATGAGACCTAGCACGTATCTCTTCTCTCTAGGACTATAATGGTTGGTCATCCTCCAGCTCAGACAATACAACTTGGGAGTTAAAGGTTTCTCCCTTGCTGCCGAAGTTGTGCTCCAGAACGTCAGATACATGACTCCTTCCTTTGCCCTTACCTCCCTTTAGAGGCTCTATCCTTCCCTTTTTAGGAGGATTTGCTCCCACTTCATTGATCACAATACCCCGTGCTCTTTTACGGGGTGTCATGTCAGGGTTAGTCCTAGCTATATCTGCAAAAACATCAACAAGAGTTAGAAATGGATCACACAACCTTGCAAAAAATTAGTTGCAGACAAACTCACTGAACCAGTCGGCGAGTTGCCGAATAATTTTTGCGAGCCAGATCGGGCTCGCCGAAAGGATTGGCTCAAAAGTTCCCAAAAAATTTGGCATGTTAGTGATGTGAAGGGATTTTCGGTGAATCGCTGACAGCATTCGGCGAGCAAGGTTTAGCCTGCCAAAAGTTACAGTGCATTTTATGGGTTAGGGGAGTAGAAAGGGCGAACAAGAAGGACTTTTAGTGAGTCGCGTAGTGCACTCGGCAAAATCAGGCTTCTCGCTGAAAGTTACAGAACCTAACTCAAGATTAAGCATGAAATTAAAGGCGATCTAGGGGGTTTTGGCGAACCGCCGAGTGTTCGGCGAGCTCGACCCAGCTCGCCAAACGACCCAACGTGCCTACTCTCAATCCCAATTTCAAAGTTCAACCCCGCAGCCCCCGATAACAAAATCAAAACATGCACCCATTCAATTAAACCAAGACCCATTGCACCCATGCCCCCGGGACACTCAGACTTCTCCCGGTTTTGCTAAATTTGGTCATTTGATGACTTTGCCCTTAAGAATGACGTCAATCGCTCTATCATTGAGCAAATTACATCATTTGGCACAAATGTGGGTTACTTAGACTTCACCCGACTAGACCCAACAACATTTACGCAACACCCAACAATTTTAATCGCTTTTAAGCACGAAAAATTTGGGAATTTAACATTAAAGACATTATAGGCATGATATTTGAATTTAAAATGGCAGTCAAACATACTATTACGATCAGAGAGGCCCAACACATAGCACTAAGATAAGAACAATTGCAAAGTAGTAAAAAATACTAATTATAAGTTCGGGGTTCAGAAAACCCACCTTAGAAGCCAAATAATCAAGTTGTAAAGCTAGGCGGAAAAGAATCCAACTCCAAACACACAAATGATCACTAATACGAGATAAAAACACAAAAATATAGGTAAAACTATTTCCGGTGTGAGTTTGGAAAGTTGAAAAGTGAGGGAATGTGAAATAATTTCAACTTTTGAACTATTGTCGCCTTTAAAAACTGTCCAGTTTTCGCCTATTCGGCGACATAAGGTTTGCTCGGTGACACACTGAGTGGAAAATTATCTCGCTGAGTTTTACAGAACTTCCAGTTAATGTGGGGGTCCAAACGACGTGGTGATCTCCGACCTGGTCGGCGATTCGCCTATCTGCTCCTAGGCTCCCCTAGTTCTATAGACTCCAATTTCAAGATGTCCTGAGTCTAACAACGGTCCAAGTCGGGCTCGCCAACCTCTTTGGTGAGTCTCCGACTATACATTTAGCTCGCCAACTTGCACTTTTCAAACACATTCAACACTTCAACCTACAAAATCATCACACGATTATTTCTAAAAAAAAATAAAGTGATAAAACAGTGGGTTGCCTCCCAAAAAGATCCTTAGTTAACGTCGTGGCACGACGCAAGTCCCTACTTAGGTTTCATTCCTTGCTTTTTGCCCAGTGTCACAATGTAACCTCTTTTTAGGCTGTGGGTAGAGACAAGACAACAGTTGGTCGATTTGGGACTCTAGTAGCTGAATGATCATGGAATGAGAGGTTGTCATCTCATTCAACATTAAGACATTCTCCTTTATCTCCTCCAACACTCTGTCGTGCTCTTTGACTTTGTCTAGAATGAGTGAGAGGACCTCTTTAGTTTGCCCACCCTCTTGCTTCTTCCTCCTTCGACGCTCATGAGGGGATGTACTTGTCCTTTTTTTTGGACACTACCTCCAATTCTATGACTTTCTTGGCCAAGACATCCAGCTGATTTAACAATGCATCCAATTCTTGGTCTTTTTTTGTCTCCTTGTTGGTCTTAATCATGCCATCAAGGAGTTGGGCTACTGTTTCATAGGGTTGTTGTACCAAACAACCCGAAAAGAGTTGATCAGTTGCGCTTCTATTTTCAGGACCAAGACCTCTATAGAAGCATTCCAGAAGCATCTTTTCTGGAATTCCGTGAGTTGGGTACTGCTGCAAGAGAGCCTTAAACCGTTGCCACAACTCACAAACTGACTCACCCTCCAATTTACTGAAACTTAGGATGTTCTCCCTAAGAATCATCATTTTCAAAAGAGGGTGGTCCATTGGTTTGTCGTTGCTACAAGACATGTTCCTCTATTCTGTGCTAAACAAGTAACACAAAAACCAAAACTGAAAATAAGTAGATTCAACTATAACTAACAAGAACAAAATTAAACTTAACAAAAGAATCTTAACCAACACCACTCCCCGGCAGCGGTGCCATTTTGATTAACATTATCAACGACACTTAATCCAGTTCTAAGTGTCTACGATCGTTAGTCAGCATAATAACCCAACTAAATGAGTTGGGATCAAATCCCACAGAGAGTGGTACATGTTTAAGATTCAATAGCAAAATATGAATTTGTTCAAGTCAATCATAGGAATAGACATTTACGATTAAAAACATAATTCAAGTTAAGGAGTGACACAAATGTCAAATAATGGGGTTTTGGTTTTAACTATCAACTACAAAAACAGCAAATAACACAAATTTAACAATAATGAGACGGGTTCTTGGGATCTGATTCGATTATAGGCTAATATAGATAATTGAGTAATTGCAACTGTTAGTAAATAGATGTAAATCAGTGAATAAGCTAGACTTAAGTGGGGGTAACTTTCTCTCGAACAATTTACCCCAATTGAAGTTGGTTTTTCTCGAACATCAACAAGCAAGCGAAATAGCCTACGCTTTAGTCCATTC